>JAUUEB010075847.1:0-15616 GCA_032362205.1 Clione limacina | reverse complement strand
TGTGCTTGTGTCATTTTTTTAAAGAATGATACTAATAATGGATACAAGTTTGTTATTCGTAAACTTCAATAAAAAATTCAATACAGAAAGCCTGTAAGAGGATCAAACACAAAAAAGAGAGAGGCACATGAAGAGAACAAGAGAAAAGAAAAGAAAGAACAGCAAACGAAAATTGGCAAAATCACAAAACGTTCAGAAAGGAGAGAAAAAGTGTATAACTTTATAATTACATTGCATCAAATCTATCAGATTTTCCGATAGCAAGTCCTTTAGCCGTGTCACCTATCTTATCAAGGGGTCTTTGTTAAGACTGAATCAACGTCTGCTTATCATACATCGTTATAATTAAGTTGTATCGTCTGAAAACCATATGGTGGAAATGACACTATAAGAGGTTCCTAATGAAGGAATTGTTATCCTTGCTAGTTCCGATAAGATCTTTATATAAGACATGTTGTTACATGTTGTGCTGTCTTTTAACGGAACAAGTTTGCATGGATCCATTTAAATAGGTGACATTTCTGATGCGGGGGATCTGTTATCAACCTTGCATACAGAACCAGCAGGTACATGATTGGTCATGAACTTGCATGCACTGGCTCATATACGACGAGACACATTCTGTTGTGTCTGGTCTTGTGCAGCGTATTTACCGTTAAATCAGTACATAAAACCCTATCACGGCAGAATGTCTTAAGCCAAAGTGTTCAAGTGGAAGACACTTATTACGAAAGTTAATTTGTTTACGAAGGGGTTGGTGATGATTAATGATACACCAGAAGTGGAACCAGGATGGTGCATATTCTTAATGCAATATCATAAAAACAGTACAAGGATTATTTTGCTTGATTTTTGCATCTTTTTAAGAGACCATACCAAGTACACTCATAATGACTATTATTAGTTATGCTGTTTCTTGCCCTTAGTAAATGTAGGCCAATATTATAATTCAAAACATGAAAAGTTATATATTAAGTTGTGTTAGAGATTTTTAAGATGACTGAAACTTAAAAAAAGCAATGAAGATTTCTTTTTAATTAAGGAGTTTACTTGATTTTGTTATGGAAATATGGATAGGACTATGAATTGACATTTTACTGCTTTAAATGTGTGTCTGGACCTGGAGGAATAATATATCGTAAAAATGTTAAAAACGGTATTTGAAGATAAAGTATAACGGTTCAACCAGGTCATACCAAAAACTTTTGGAATTTGGTATCATAGTAATCTTTCCGGCTGTTTGAAATTAAGACATTTAAATAAGATTGGTCGGCATTATGTCAATATATGCAAAAAAAATGAGATATAATAGGATCTTTATGTAGAAAACATATTATTTGTGTGTGTGTATTTATGATAGTTATGGCAATAAAATCAACTGGCAATGTTCTCAAAAAGGATATTTGCATATGTAGCATACATGCTCTCGATCAAGGATACGTACTCTCTAATGACATCTGGTAAGATGATAGGACTTAGTCATTATTAACGTGTGTAACACATGTCGTTTTATTGAAGGGTGGTTTCATATACTATGATCGCCGTAAAGTGTAAGTGGGACTGGTAAACGGATATACGTTACGTATTATTTATCAATATCTCATCACTTCTATATCCATTAGATTGCATTGAGATAAGGAAACAATGTAACATGTTGATATCTAATTTAATTTGTAGGATAAGACTCGCATATTGTATTATTATTTTGAAATAAAGTGTAAGCTGAAAACTGACATAACTTTGATATTCTATAATCGAAATAAAAACAATTGTTACATTTCTATACTTATTTATTATTCAATTTACTTTATAATGATACCATGACGAAATAGAAAGCACTGTGACCTGGTCAACATAATAGGATCGTATGCGAGACAGCCCGAGATTGAATCTGGGCTTACAATGTCTTGCTGCCTTACTGTCTTAATGACGTAACTAATCAGATATCCGGCTGTTCAAAAGAGAACGTTCTTGTGTTGAGGTGACTTGAAAAACCAAACAAGAATGCACCCTGCGTTATTCTTTGTTTTAAGATATTTCGAGAACAACAAAGATGTAAAAATCGGTAGACATTTCAGTTTCCGTGTTGGAGTAACTCTGTTTCACAAGTGAGTACTTAGTTTTACTACCACTGTCTGGTCTGCTAAACAATTAACTTAGGAATTATTTATATTAAACGGTTTAGAACCACATTTAGGAACATTGAGGTATTGTTCTCATTATGTGTTACTATCTAGAGCGGGACCGTTACAAAAAAGTGTTTGGGACCGTCAAGTCTTGTTAATACGATTCAAAATGAAAATCATTTAATGAAAAAATGTAACAATTAAAATAGTTACAACTGATCTTCATCATCAGTGTATAACATGTATAAACGTGTGATTACAGATGCATTTTGAAACAATTAATTATATCATTAATCAGTGGTGACGCTATATCCGTTGAAGTTGCTTAAAAAAGCCGACTTTAAACAGCGATACATACAGAGTGAAGGGCTTGTGTCAATACATTAATTCCCTGACATTTCGATTTGAAGGCAACTCAATTTGATGTCTATGCTAGGTCTGTTTTAAGTATAGGAAATATTCAAGAATCCCTGGCGAGACTTTGTATGACCTTAATCAATATTGTTTTGTACTAAAAGCAATATAAGAACACGTTTGTTTTACCTACAATGAAAAAACTATTACGTTGTGTAACAGCTGGGTACTAATTACTTCTGGAAACAAAAGACTACGATATCACTCAGACTGAATATGTAGTGAACCGTTTAACAATCTAAAGAGAGGGAATATGTTAGAAAAGTAGGAATTCATTTTGTTTGCAAAATGTGCCCACTTTCAATGTGTTGATGTATACAAGGCTGTACACTGATTAAACTAGACTGGCAGATGTGTTCAAATACGATGCACCCCTCTGATTGATTAGACCCAGTTCTTTCCTGTGTGGTTCTTAAATCTGAGATGGGTTATTTACCTTACACTTTTGTTTTTTCGGGGATATTTATCTGATTTCAATAGCAACTGAATATATACGTAATTAATTATTAATGCAGGGGGTTTTAAGCTTAAGTCCTTCTCAACACAAACAAGTTATCTTTTGAACGGCCGGATACATGATCAGTTAGACTTCACTAAGCCAGTGGATACTTTCAGCAAACATTTAAAGGGCAGATTCAATCTCGGGTTTTCTTGCATAGGAGGCGACGATTTTGACCAGACCACTATGCTCTCTTCAAACATACGCAAAAAGGTCAATTCTTGATAACCGACATTGCTAGAAGAATGTATTTGACATAAACATAAAATATTTAAATGTTAATTTTAAAAACATATACTCATGCTAATTATCTCTTTTGCATATATGTGAATATGGATGATAAAATCAAAATGTATATTGCATTGCTTGTTTAGTGCAAAAAAATACTCACCCATGAAATTGTATTCTATAAAAAAATAATATATACTTATATCTATTGTAGTACGTTAGATATTACCGTTTGTTTAAAATATGTTGTGCCTTCTTCCTAATAAATATTAGCGGCCTTATGGAAAATGTTATTAACTGTAATTTAATACGAAAAACGTTAACAACAAAGTATTAGCTTATATAAAAGGGTATGACTACAAAGGTGCAATAAGAATAGCATGAAAGATTAATCATTAAACACCTGGGACAAGATAACGGGAACAAAAAATCAACAATACGCATGATTTTATCGCCGAAAAGCACACTGCTCTTTACAACCGAGAAAGAGACGCAACATACCTCAGAGTTTAAATAGGACATTTTTTTCATGATATTCGTTTCACAAATGTCATTATCGGATTGATATTGTAGAGAAAGAAAGTGTCCCCACACAGCAAATGTATAATAGACGATTTTAAAGTAATAAGGCCCGCAACCGAGAGTCTTTATGAAACCAGCACACTAGTATATGTTACAGTTGAGAAATTATGAAATCTAGTTTCAAGAAAATACACTGGCTATTTCCCCTACTTAATTCAAGGTTCTGTCGAAATAGCACCTAATGGCGTGTCCTATGATACCAATCAATTGCCCAATGCATAATCATCGTAAGAAAATCCTAATATATCTGGTAACAATACAGACACAGTTTAGATATATCTGCAGTACGATCTAGAACCTCAGGTGATTTACTATTGAAGGTTATGTAAAAGTAGGAAACACCTACTAACATTACTATAATAATTGTTTCGAAAACTTTCCTGTAGGTCGTTTGTTCAGGTGAATTGTTTGATTTTGCCCTTTACCCATATTTCAAGAAGTAAAGTTTTCCAGCTGGAAAAATGCCCTACAGGAAAGATATTGATACAATTATTGGAGACATATATAAACTGTTTTGTATCGATTGGCTACAGAAATAATTAATTTCAAGCTTTAAGCATTCATATCTTCACAATTTACAAAAAAACACATCTCGAACTTGAATACGCTAGTACTTCAGCATAATGTTTGTATGGAATGTATAATAATAAACCAATGCTAAATAAACATATGTTGTAACTAAGATAAAAGGCACGTCGAAAAAAACACTTTGTAATGCATTATAACCTTGATATAATTTTTTCTTTTGACTGTTCATTGTTTAAGTAACTTAAAGTATACTGCTTTCTGAACAACTTGATAGTAACATTATAGCAATCTTAGAACTAGAGCAAAGTTTGCATATTGTCAATAAATGAAATGCTATGATAAAAATGCAGACCTGGTTTATATTTAGAGTTTTGTGTTTAGTGATGCATTCTTTTTCATATCAAATACTTTGCATTTTGTTAACGACACAATATCTAAAATTTTGTATTTATTCTGATCCTTTTGATTGACCCACCTTAAAGAGGGAAGACCCTCTAAACGCAGTGTTTCCCTTTAAGGTGGGTCAATCAAAAGTATATTCGCTACCTAGTAGCACTCTACGTCGAGATTCTTCAATCTCCTATTATATAGCATTTTCTAAAAATTCTTATATCTTCATTAGCATTAATATGTCAATCAATTAACTGGTTGGAAAACCATATTGAATTGAAAACAACGTATCTTTTATTATTGGTATTTACCTTTCAATGGCTTGTTATTGGAAACAGCGAAAGGTTTGTTCATATCTCATGACATTTTTTTAAAATTGACAGTCAGTTTAAATAAGGTCATGGGAAATCCTTTTGATGAGACTTCATGGCTGAAAAGAATCTTTAACTACAATTATTAAATTTAAGTTTCTTATTTCTCTTTTGTGAATTATCAGTGTAATTCCTAGATATAGGATGTAATCAATAACTATGTCTCAAAGCAGAACAAATTTGAATAACCATGATGTGCCATCTTTCGGATCATCGTAAAACCTATGGTCTTGGCAATACGGTGAACATTACACTATTGACTCTATTGGTTCACCCGGCATTTAATTATGTAGCAAACATGTGAAGTCACATGAGTCACATACGCAAATACTATGTGAACTGTCATCAAAGTAAGTATACGTCATCAATCAAGTGTTATGAAATAGATTGAAATTACGTGACATATCCTATCCATAATCAATTCACATTATGTCAAAATATATACAATCAATTTATGCTTAACTTAGGAATGAAGATTTGTGAAATATTCTTCAAAAGTTTCTGATACAATTTTCAGGTTTTTCACATCAAAAGTTTCAAGGCATTACCAGACAAACTAGTGAGCATGACAAGGAGGGTTTGCGAGCAAGCACGTATGTATAGAGTAAACACACATTTTGATGTGTTAAGAAGGGACATAACCAAATAATTGAATAATTTGAAGATTTGCATCCAATTATCTCTTCATTGGTGATGTCTTTAATGTATGTCTTAATCAACACGCTGAATCACAATACGATTTTAAGTTTTACTAAGTAATGTTTTTCTGCTCAAAACAATATAAGTATATTTTTTTCGGATTCACGAGGTTCGAAGAAATTTAAATTTAATATTATAGTTCCATGCAGTTCTTGTCTTCTTCAACTTTATAATGTCATAAGTTTACTAAAATGACTATTAAAAAGGCAACAAGAACGAGGGTAAATCATCTCCATTCAGAATTATCTTTTAAGGATTATGAGATACCTGTCTGTAATTATGTCTATGACATAATTTACTAAACCGATTTTGTGATCGTAGAGTTTTTGTCGTTACAAGGTGACCACTAACTGAGAAAATGTAAACTTAATGTACTAGCATTTGGAATACAGTAAAGCCTCGTCATTTGCAACCCCCTCCCCCACAGCAAATGAGATCTTGTGTAGATTTCCTGTTCAACAATAGTAACTCATCGTGCGCAAAATTTCTCTAAATTCAGAACGTGTTCACTCTTAGGTCATCAAAAGTGACGCATCGTGCGCTACACTGCTGTATGTTTAGAAACTTTAAGTGTGCACAATTTGAGTGCACTCTGAGTATTTTAAACCACGCATAGCCAGGATTTTAACAAGACCAGAAACTTTGAACCAGAGACGTCACAGAGAGGCAGAAATCGTGTCAAGCGCGGGTTTCCAGTGGGAAACCCCGCGAACGAGCACGTGAAACAGCCATTTGGATATGTTATAACATCATCTCAAATCAAATCTATCTACATATAAGTTGTTTTAAATGCTGCAATTTATAATCTTAAATATGTAAAACTGAATTTGAAGACAGTTTTGTGCGATAGGGGCCCTAACAACCGGTTAACATTCTCATCTCTTAGTGTTACACAATAAAAACTAGCTATTTTCACGCGCTAGTTTACCGCGACCTCGATCGATATCAATTGGCCGCGTCGTGCACACAATAGGAAAGAGAGGGGATGTGCCAAGGACTGAGGAAACCACCCGCCTTTTCGCCAAATGCGGGTAAAATTGGGCCCTGGCGGGTAAAATCCAAAAGCTGTCCGCAAGATTGGCGGGTGAAATTTGTGGGGTCTTTTTTAACCCAAAATGTAGCCAAAAATAATAAAACTAGACCTTTTGTATCATTTAATTGTAAAATCGAATAAAAAACAAGGAAAACCACTCGTTAATACAATATAACTTATATTTTAACTGATACTTCTACAACCAGCCACTGTTTACGAACACTTTTTTAATAATGGTAGAGGTGTTCACTTGGTGAATATGAAAGAAAGGTGAAGTATATTCATTTCTAACTGAATGCCAACAATCTTCAAAAAGTTTACTAATCTTGACTACGAGTCCTGTACTGACCATGCCTAGTGAGAGAAATTCTGCCAAAGTGAAAGTTGAAAGAAAAAATTACAGTGTATATCGCACCATTGACGCACCTAAGCCCTAGCAACGAATACGTTTTTAACCTCAAATTCGTTAAGAAATACTCAATATAATTTTGTAGTTTACCAAAAATGTCATGGTAAATTGATCCGTGCAGGGGTTATGCAAATGAGGGTTTCTTCATAAAAGGTAATGGAAGCCGTTTCAAACTTCCGGTAAGTGGCGCAAGTCATTTTCGCGCTTTTTTTTCATTTCTTTTTTTCGCTATTTTGTTCGCAATTCATAATCCTTGCACTTTTCATGCCAGTCCCATTGGATTCAAACTTTTAAGCTGATAATTTGTTTGTGTATAATTTTACGTTCTTTCTTCGCCACTTTGTAAGAGCAAAAACACCAAATGTGGAATACATTTTGGTTGGTGATAATCTGGGAAATTGATTAACAGAACATTTGATACATGTTCTTTTAATCAGTTTCCAGGATTATCACCAACCAAAATGTATTAATCTAAGACATTTTGGCACAGGCTTACAAAGCCTTGTTCAACACTAATGAGAGTTTAGGGAATACAAATGAAGAGGCCCAAGAAAATATCAAGAATGTACATTGTAAACCAGACAGAGAGAAGAGGGAGGACGCTGGTGTGTTTCTGTGAAACGAGACTGTTGATGTAGAATTCAATGACGATAGGGGAATGGCGTGACAATCACCATAACTTCTTGAAAATGTCACTAGTACCAGCGGATTCAGGATTCATGAGGTAGTCAGAGCTCTTGCCAAGACAGAGAGAAACGGGAGACATTTATGGCATCATCAACTGCAGCGATCCACAATGACTACGATGAAGCCGACAGGTGACACAGGTGCGATTTTACAAAAATTGCGCTATCACAAGAGTCAAGATGTTATATCCGACAATTTCACTTCCTATACATTTTCCTTTTACATTCTTTCTTCAGGTGTTCGACCAACATTCGTTCCAACTTTCCCAACGGGCAGAGATCCATACAATGCAGTTACACGAAAAAGAACAAACCCTCCTACGACAAAACTTACCCCATCACCAACTCTACCACCAACCCCACCACCTACAACAACAACTACCCTGACGGTGCCACCAACTGTCAAAGTGTCAACTGCAGCAGCTCAAACAACAGCAACACCAGATACAGAAGTATTGATTCCCTCTGGTAATATTACCTTCTCAAACTTACTCTCAAATCATTAGGCAGTCTTATCTTATTGCTTGTATTGGACAGTGTGCAAAATTTCTATCAGAGGGATATGTCACGTAAAAATCACGTTGATATTGACCCGTGCCTCTTTAAACAGAGTTCAAGATGATTATACTTGTCATATCAAAGACATTGGGTGGTTATCATTTTCAACTGAAATCAAAATTATAATCAGACAATTCAAAAAGGATATTTTCAACCTTTATTTTCGTAGTCTTTTTCTGCTCGTCTTCAAGAAGCTCAAACAAAGAAACACAATTTCAAGTTGACTAATTTTACGAAACTTTGCTATTTGCTTTATACACTTTTAGTTACGAATTCTTTCATCAACTACATTTCATTTCACCAAGTTGATGTCAACATATCATTTCCATATGTATCATAATTTCTGCCCACAGATTTGTGTAAGACTAGCAAAAGGAAAGGGCGTGTGGGTTACAGTCCTTATCCTGGTACTTGTGACATGTTATTGCAGTGTTATTTCAACACAGAAAACCAACTCGACTACGCTGTGACCCGACGGTGCCCAGGAGGCATGTTTTGGAACCATGATGAGCTGAAGTGTGAACACAGCTACTCTGTTGATTGTCCACATGGTACCGTAAAGATTCATGATCAATTTGTTGATTGATAACATTTAAATTTGAATCTTTAAAATGTTCAACAATAAAGCATTAGGACATAAAAGGTGTTATTTTTGTTAAAGCTAAAAAATACACATATTTTTAAAGCATCCAAAGTTCAGACATGAAATAATATTCTGCGCTTGTCATAATACAGTCATACTCGATTTGATAAATAACTAGAACCAATACTGTCATTGTGATTGTGTCGTATTTTATGATTCATGGAATTAAGTTTAACTTTCAAATATTCAATACTTTTGAATGATTTGTTTACAAAGTATGCAATGCATTATGATAAGATAAGGCGTCAGATGTCTCAGGAAGAAACGCATTGTAGATTTTATGAGCCACGCACAGCTGGGTAATTCGTGGGCACGAAGTGGATGAACCATGCTTGAGGGTCTGGGAGTATGCCCCGGTTATTATGAAAGATGGAAGCTTAAGTGTGCATTCAAGTATATTTTTGGGATCACTTTAAAAGCTTGAAGTTATTTTGTTGATGATTTTTAGAAATATAATAATTTAAATTAGTTTTAAAACTTGTCAGTAATTTTCCTCCACACTAACTAGTATCAAAATGCACATAAGTAATGTGACACAAGTGACTGAGTAAAAGGCAGTTTAAGTATTTATCTATAATTCTTTGGTACAAACATTGCCACCATCACCGACTTTGAAGTTCTTCTTCCGCGTCCATGACCGAACAAGCACTTTTAATAAACACGAGGCTTGAGAGGCGTTACCGGTTACATGGTGTGTCACCAACAACTTGGCGCACCGTCTTTTCGGTTAAAGCGTATTATTGTTGCTACCCAAGCAGTACTTTCATTTTCTCAATCTGTTTTTCTATACATGTTTTTCGAGACATTGCGCGGTCAATATAACATATGTATTATTTTATTCAGTTTAAGTCTTTTCAATGATAAGGTTGGACAAAGTATCTTCTTGAATTACTAACTCAGCTTACTCGTTTATTTCATAACCATATAGACCCATGTAAAACTTGCAATGACGGAGTCACAGCCAACTATGATGATGCTCGTAGAAGTGTGCCTATAGCTGGAGAGTGCCGCAGCTATTACGAGTGTAAACAAGGAAAAGCCTATCTTAAGTGCTGCGCCAAAGGGTTCAGGTTTGATTCTCAGAAAGGATGTACACGAGATGATGGGAACGTGTGTAAACAAACCTGTGGTGAAGACAAACCTTGCAAGGATGGCATACGTGAGTGATGTGAATTATTATACGTTGGCATGTCATGTGAGTAGACTACAAGCTTATAACTAGAATAATGTTTTCATGATAAGATTAGAGAGTGCGAGGCAGGGTCAATATGTCATGACTGAATTAAATTTAGTACTCATTTGCATGACCCCTGTACGAATCAATTTACAATGGATTTGTTGGAAAATTATGTTTTAATGTTCCCAAAAGTGTTTCAAACTTTAAAACATAATAAGCCAAAAATTTCATTATTCATTTATTCGTGCAGGGGTCATGCAAGTGAGTACTCACTCATGAAATGGTGTAATTCTAACGAATATACCACTGGTTAAGGCCCATGTACGGGCTGATTTTCAATACAAAATGTTAGTGTTTGCAACATATTGTTAGAAAACACTTTAAGGAACCTGAAAACATAGTTTGCCAAATTTTTATTATTAAATGATTCGTACAGTGGTCGTGCAAATGAGTACTCACCCATGAAATTGTGTAATTCTTACTAATATACCGCTGGTCAAGGCCCCTGTATGGGTCAATTGACAATTAAAAAAATCTTCGTGACTGCAATGTATTGGGAGAAAACACTTTTATTAATAAAAAAAAAATTGAATAGCCACAAATGTCATCATTAATTGATTTGTATAGGAATTATGCAAATGTGTGTTTCTTCATAAAAGGCAGTTATTTCATCTCATAAACTCACTTTAATGACCCGTGTACGGGTCAATTTACGACTATTTATTTGGGGGACTCTTATATATGTTTAGAACATACTCTTGGGAAACTTTTAATTTCTTTTTTAAATTCAATGTTGCTAAAAACAGCAAGGAAATTACAAGACAAGTTGAAAAGACTCTTATTTAATCCTACATATTGCTATATACGCTGAGCTCCTAACTAAAAACGGCATTTTTTTCACAAAAAATTGACCCAAAATGACTTATTTCTTTTTTATTCGATTTAGACGTGTTATTTCAACTTATTTATTTGTGCTCAACATTAAGATACGACAACTTTTATTTTGTACCTTATCAGTGGAAAAAAAATTCCCCTTATGACGTCACAATCAGACTGGACCTCATAACTCGAGAACCAATGGTCATACCGTAGACAAAAATACATATTTGTAATCGTATCGGCAACACATTTCATTTGCGACCAGTCCCGGTTAATTTTTTGGCTACTCCATGATTTGGTGTCTAAATACCCTTAGGATCATTAAAATCCAAGTCAAGTAGAGTCATTGGGGGTGAAGAGAAACCTTTCCCCCTCCCCGACTAACTTTGGTTATGATAGGAGATAGAATTACACTTTCTTGAAGAGTTAAGACATTTTATTTAGGTTATCGAGTCGTTATTTTCGGCATATTAACCATTTAGTGTTTCTCTGCAGATATATGTGAGAAAATCCCAGAGTGGAAAGTACCATCATCATATCTTGTTCAGCTTTCTCTTATGAAGCTGTACCCAATGCCTTGTGAGAAAGGTCAACTTAAACTCTATTCCTGCTCCTGTGAAACCGGGAAAAGTAAGTCATTGTTTTCACATTGGTTGTTTTGCTTCTAAAAACATTTCAAAAAAGTGATTTATGTAACATTGATTATTATTCTCCTATTAAACACTTCCAAATAAGTTTATGATGTAACATTGATTTATCTGCTCCAGTGAAATCGTGCAGGGTAATCTATTGATAATATCTTGATTATTATGCTCCTGTGAAACCATACCAGGTAAGTTATCGATGTTACATTGATAGTTTTGCTCCAGTGAAACCATGCCAAGTAAGTTATTGATGTTACATTGTTTATTCTATCGATGTTACATTGATTACTCTACTTGATCCTATAAGTGGTTACCAGTAAATGTTGTGGCATTTAATAGTTTGGTCTTTGACCTTGCATTTCTAGCCCATTTATGATTGATGACCCGGGTCATCCAATAGAAGGAAAAGTGTTATCAAATTACACTCTCACTTTCCAAATAGCGTAACATGGCAGTATTCTGGTCAGCTTAAATTGAACAGGGTTTCATAAAAGTTCCAATTGAGATGTATTGGAAACAAAATTCATTTTTTCTGTTAAAATTACAAATCAAAAAGCGAGAGGGGTAAAAAAAAAACATAAACAAAACGGAAAAAGAATCAATACGAATTATACGTATAGAACCTATTTGATGCTTTTGACTGTCTTGTATGACTAGGGTCAAAATTCCATATGCAAAAAATGTGTAAAGTCTTTTTTATGTTAACAAGACACACCTTATCCCAATCCATATACTGTATATAGACATTTATTTCTATCTTGGCGGCGCTAAGTGTGGGAACAGGATGAAAAGACTTTCCTAAGGTATCAATCAAAAATGACAAGCAGCGACTCGGGTGAGAGTCCAGCACTCACTAAGCTCAGTGCTAAACAATCGCAGCTACCGATATTGGTTATGAGACTAATTTTATCTTATACAGTGTATTACACAACGTCTAAACTTTTCAGGAATATACGTTTCATCCTGTATTGTTTTTTCCAATATCCGCAGATTGTGGTACATTTTTCACGTCCAATAAAATCAGTGCAGAGTCATGCAGAAATAATGTTGGAACAGCTCTAGTTATTCCTAGCTCTGGTAATAACGGAGATAACAGGACCTATACCTTCCAGTAAGTATGTCAATCTTTGTGTCAGTACAATAATCTCATCTCTACTTGCGTTCCGTCAAATCAGTTTTCTCCTAAGATCTAGAAAATAATGTAACATGCCTCGTTTCCATGGATGGCGGGAAAAAAACAAATTCAACAATGCGTTATCTAGGTCAACACTCTTGTCACTCACATAAGCGGATTTGATTATTTCAATATTGCTAAAGCACCAATTAAATATAACTTATCTGGGAATGCATATTGGTGTAGCATGATATATTTTGTATATTGTCATTGTTTACACATGTGTAGTGCGGGTGAAGTTAAAGTACCTTGCCTTACTGCATCAGCGCATTACTAAGGACATCTTCCTGCTGGAGGGAGATCCCTTGTGTAGTTGCTGCCCAAATGGCCGCTCTGTAAGCTGCCCAATTTTCTGTTAAACGCCACTCTTCTATATCATCTTCCCACTTCCTTATTGGTCTTCTCATATTTCTTTTGCCTGCCTCTTTGCCTTCTAGAATATTCTTTTCCAATGACGAGTGTCTTTATATGTGGCCAAAGTATTTCAGTTTCTGCCTCTTCATATGTTCGATAACTTGGCTTGTTCTAACTTCCTTATTTGTTTCTTTTTCTGTCAATGAAATGTGAAGAATTGTCCTGTAGCATTTCATTTCAAAGGCTATTATTCTGCTGATATCATATTTCAGTAGTGTCTCAGCCCCACAGGTTTGAGGTTAGGTTAGGTGGAAAAATTGTTTTTGGCAGCTGTTTGAAAAACATATGGTTGCAATCAATAGCGATGAATGTCAATTTTCATACTTTTTAACTTTAAATAAAAATAATTCCAATAATTTACAGAACATTTAGGCTCATATTGTTTCATTTTTACTTAGATTACAATATTTATCAATTTAACGACCACCAAAAAAGTCATACCTGTTAGTTTTAAATAGAACTATCTGTACCTTTGTTTTGTTTCGCTACAATTTCATTAAAATCGATGGTAGAACTAGACCTTAAAGGCATCATGTAAAGGTGTAATATGTCCAAGGTTCGTCAAACACATGAGCAAAGACAGGATTTGGTGCTAAACTGTAACTGGATAGAGATACAAGTTGGGATTTGAAATAAATGAGATTTATAAATTAATAAATAAATCATATGAGTCGGCGAGCTATAATACATAATAGTAACTGTTGCATTAGATCAGCAGGAAGTTATTTTAAAGAAATATGATATTGAAAAACTATTTCTCTATGTGCATGTGAAATTTCAAGTTGGTAGCGTATATAAAAAGTTTTTTTTAAGACGGTAACATTTATTTTGTTTTGCAAATAATCGTACTTTGTACTTGTTCAATCTTCGATAATACAGAATCGGGCTTTGTTCTGTGAGATGTACACTGACACACATTTTATTCTCTTCTTAAATCTAAAGCTCTAGATCACCACTTATCAATTTTTAATTCTTACAAGAACTTACAAGATTTCTAAACATATCAAAAACCGAAGACTTTTGACGTTCTAACGGTTCATTCTGATAAAATTATGTCATCTCTAATTTTAAAGGTTTTGTATTTGACCTACATGTACGATTTATGCTGACTCCTCGTTTGGCCTGAGACATTTTTACATTTCGACTTTGAAAAAATAGAAAAAAGGTCACCAGAGTCGCATGTGAAACATATGCCCCACACAATGTAACCCTACGCATTACACAGATCTCAAAAGATTAAAAACATATCCTTGTGTCTAAAGTTACATTGATCAGTATAGCTTCCCGTCATTCGAGCCCTCGTAATAAACTAGCATAGACAAAGCCTTTTGTGACAGTTCACCTCATCGAGTCTGTGAATGGATTACAGTGTCTCAAGCAAGGACAGCTCGACCACTCGGGATTTACGTTCTTTTTCAACGACCAGGACCTAGTGATCTACTTGGGGACGACATTTTCTAACCCGTGGCGGAATTTTCGCGCGTCTATTTTGTAAAGTGATCGTCTGGCAAAGAAAGCTAAAGATAGATAGGGGTAATAATTCACAATTATCTAGTAAAGAAACGGAAGAAGTTGTATTGTCTCTTCTTGCAACAGGTCGTTTCCTGTGTGCTGTTTTGTTATTGTATACCTGGACATTATACATATTATTTCTGTGACTGCGTCAGACATTTTTAGATATTCTTACAAGTGTCATTACAGACAGGAAAGGATACTGGATTACTTATACAATGCTTAATTTCATTTAATTGATTGTGAGTAATCCTCGAATTATAAAAAAACACGTATTGTTTGTTTATTCACTCAATAGCCAGAATGTCTTAACTGGAATATATAATTACACATAATAAACTTTTAATTAATGACCAATAATCAAATTACTATTTCAATCCTTTGACAGTGACAAAAGTTAACTTCAAGTAATGCCATTGATAGCAAGATTCAAAGGATATAACACCACTAGCAGGTTTACCCGGCGATGCCCAGGTTACACAATCTCAAATTAAGTGTTGCCCTTACATTGCTAATAGCAGTCTACACAATGTTTTGTGGCATAGTACCCGGTCTCCGGGTAAGGATACAAAGAGAAAGAAACACGAATTTGACTGACTTTTTAACCACCCTGTAGACCTCTCTCTCTCTCTCTCTCTCTCTCTCTCTCT
>JAUUEB010075736.1:0-15617 GCA_032362205.1 Clione limacina | reverse complement strand
ATACAGTTAGATAATAAATTAAACGCCAAATGAAGGCTGTCGAAAATACTAAAATATAGATGAGTTTTTTTTTAGAAAAAAAACAAAATAAGATAAAGAGATACAAATAGCCATTATATAAACAGTGGAGTAAAGCTGACATCCTTCCTGTTTACAGACGACACAAAAAACTGATAATAAAGCCATTAAGTATTGAATTTCTCTTTTTATAGCGTTCTCGTAGATAAAATGAAAATAATCTAATAAGTGGTTCCACTTTTGTAAAGGCTGACTTAAAGTGTGAAACCTAATCAGTAACGATAGTATCAAAGATCTTTCAATCTAATGGCCTCTTTTATCATTAGAGACTTTTCCGTTTGTGTAAGACATCAATCTAAACATTATTGTGGGGTATATATAAGAGACGGAATCGTTAAGGATGTCTATCTAGGGAGCTGTTGGTTATCGACTGAGTCATATAAGAGAATTTAATTCAATATTTGACATAAACAACCATTTTGTTTGCCTAGATACCATAAGGATCAATAAAAGCCAAGTCCAGTAGAGTCCTGGATATTCTCCCCTCTCCCGACTAACCGTTTCAGACTGTAACCCTTCGCTGATCTCAGGAATATATTCATTTAGCTGTTAAAAAGACGAATGGTACTATCTAATGAAATATTATTGTGATTGTGGGCATTGGCGGGATTTTTATTTTTTTTTAAAGTTGATCTTAAAAATGATTAAAGCAATTCCCTAACATTTATTTTTCATTTCGTTTACAGATTCCATACCGAAGAACAACGTTGATGAAGACAGCCACAGTACCTTACAGCTGTCCAAGTCTGTACAGAAAGACGATGCCATAGTTTCAGATGGAGTAGACAATGTCACAAAAAGCCCCAACAGACGTTTGAGTGAGACTAGTTTAAACACAGTCTTGTCTACAAACAAACCAAACAACGATTGTACTCACTGCTGTAACGACATCAACAAGAACTGCTTCAAAACTTCGATTGAAAACGCCAGTGACAATAACAACAACTGTTGTCCAACCAGGCAGTCTCAATCAGACTACAACAATACTAAGTCTCTGTCTGATGTATCACACAATTATGTCAGTTTTCATAATGAGACACCACTAACAAACAGGGATACTGACCCCATCACTTCTTATCCCTGGATATTACAAACATCAAACGTTGATAGTACTTTGTATTGTCCCCTAGACATTCAAAGCCGTCACATCGTTCTGAGTATCAGCGGATCATCTTCGCCATGTCTGAGCTGTCTAGCCAATACCTCGGAAGGATTGACATATATTGATAAATGTCTCAACAGTTCATCGTGTAGGTCATGTGATAGTTCTGTTTTGTATGAAAATGTGTCTAGCTATTATAATCGCTTGAATAGACATGAGTTTTTACTGGGTCTTCTAACAGTCTCAGATTGGGGCCAGAGGAAGAGTAAAGGTCCTCTTAGGGAATGTGTGGATAATAACAATGATGTTAACAGAACACCTGTCTACAAGAAAGGGGTCAGTTCACCTAGAAACAATGCCAAGTGTAACTCTCGGTCGTTATGTAACTCCAAAGTCAAGGTTGATGGTAGAGATGTATGCTGTTCTTGTGGTTCAAAATATATCAATAAACGCTTAAGTGAGCACCATGTGAGTACCGGTAGTTGCAAGAACCAAAAGTGGCAACACTTCAATGCTTCAACTCCAAAAGGTAACCACAAAAAACAGAACATTGTCTTGACCAAACCTCATATTGATAACGAATGTTTTGACAAAGTCATTAAAAGTCCTGTTGGAGGGCTATCCATAGGTGCTGCTACTAATGTTCGTGAGAATACAGTTCATGCAAGCTGTCGGTCAAAATGTGTAAATAGAAAAGACAATAGTGACACTCCTTGTACAAGAAACACAAATCTATTTGCTTGTCGATCGAAGAATCTATCAAAGGTGTGTAAGGAAACATGTCCTGATAGAGAAAAGCAATTATCAATTAGAAATGTAAGTCAACAAAGTGTCAAAACCTGTAAAGCAAAGACCAGTGTATCTGTAGCGAGAAAAAGTCTAAAGTGTAACGTAAAAGTCAGACAAACAAAATCAAGTTTGCTACGTCAGGGAAGTCCTTTACCGCCATCTATATACCGTACTAGAGTACGTCCACGAGAACATTCATCTACTGTGTTTAACACTAGTGGAAATGCCTCAAAAACAAAGTCACTGTCAAACAATTGTTATAAAAGCAATGTAAAATCAAACATTACGAAATCGGGCAATGATAAGTTGAGGCTCAGAACTCCAAAATCTTCACCTAAAATGGCCGACTCGAGGAGTAAAATCCTTGGCCCAACTGGTGTGCCAGCAATGGAAAGAAAAAACCATAGACATTCTTCAGTTGCCTCCCCCCCAACTCGTCGTGTGTCCAAAGACAGTAACACTTCAATGGGTATAGCAGCACAACAGCAGGCTAAGGGAAGTCCCACTCGATTAAAGAGTTGTTCATCCATGAGTTCCTTAAAAACATCACAACGTCAAACGTTAAAACCAAAGTTGCCTGTTTTTGTAAAACGAGGGTCTTCTGAAGGTCGTGAGTCATCTGCATTTAATAACAACAAAATTCTCAGAGAAAAGACACCCGATGTAGCGAGAGTGAAGAAGACAAATGAGAAAGATTCAACCATTATCAATGTAGATACTCAGGATGACAAGTGCAATAACATATTTTCTTCGTCGCAGGAAAATGGACTTTCTTGGCAAATTTTGCAAGAACAGATCCTAGCAAATTGTGATAAAACAGAAGTGTGTGATGAGAAAAGTAAATCTTCATCTAAACCAACAACGCCATCTTTGGTGAGAAAGGCTTCCAAAAAGGAAAATATATGTCGATCTAGGGACAGTAGTGCTAGTCAATCATCACCAAGATTGAACAAAAAACGCAATGAAAACAGTACCACCTCATCAACCGTTGTGCTTTCACCAGTTACATCTTCTAGCGACTCTGAGAAGCAGATCACAATTGAAGCTTTGGCCAATCAGATAAGTACAGACATCACACAAATGTCACGTTCACTCACAAAGTTAAGATCCAGATCTCGTTCTCCCTCCAGCACTAGCTCAGATAAACCAAGTCTGTATGCTTCTAAAGCTACAAAGAGAACTCTTAAACCTGGGTCTTCTTCGACCAATTTAAATCCGTCCGATTTGTCGACATCTCGTTTGAAATCAACGTTGTCTGCGTCGTCTTCAGTAATATCTTCATCTAAACCATCAAGACAGTCTGTGAAAGCTACCATATCCTCTTCTTCTTCCACATGTTCAATCCCAAAACGATCATCAACGAAACCTAACACGCTTTCAACCCAACCATCTTCATCAAAAACTCGTGTTTCATCTGAATCGACGAATAATTCAAAATCGTCAAATGACATTACAAAAGCCATAAATCAAAAACCCCTTTCTAGTCTCCCTTTGCCTAGTCGTCCTCAGGACAATAAGGGCCAAGTTCCGAGTAGACATACAAATCATTCCTTAACGAGATTAGGACAAGCCAAGCCACAAATTGCACGAACTAAGATCAATAAATCTGAAATCCCCAATAAGGATACGAACAGATCACTACGTCAAGCAAGTGAGCCAAGGTCATCAAATAATCGATCAAGTGTTTCTATCAGGGATTCTGTCAAGGATTCTGTCAAGGATACTGTTAAGGATACTGTTAAGGATAATGGCAAAACACTTGAAAATGAAACTAAAGTTGTCAATGGGATCAATGATTCTAAACCCTCCGCAATTGACCCCACGTCCCAGGACGAGACTGATCCCATTTTCGTAACAAGTCAGAAGGAAGATAACTGCGGAACAGATAATGACCGGAACATAAAGCTGGAGGCAGCCGATGACTGTAAGAAATCGATTTCTGAGAATTACATGTTGCCTGGACCGGAAGTTATGCAGGACACTTCATATGATAAGAAAATGACAATCCCAATGGGACATAATGATAATAGTGGTGATTCTATAAAACTAGGGAGTAACTTTGATAAAACGGCAACAGATGGCTTAGAACAAACAAATGTAGACAAGTCACGTGATATTAATCAAAGTTTGAGTTCAACAAGTACAAAGATACCATGTGATAAAGATAACTCTGTAAGGGGGACAATTCGGCCGGTGAAAAAGGAACTGCCTAAGAACAAACAAAGTAATGATCCCTCAAAGGTCACAGGTCGAGTACCAACATCAAAGGTCGCTCAATGCGCCAGTGATGTCAGGACTGGACTCAAAGGTCAGTCTATAAAGACAACTAGTGAAAGGGTAGAGAACGTTACTTTGAGCAAAACTGTTAAAAATGTGGAGAATATTCAAGTCAAAGAAAAACCATCTAGCCATCTGGCGTCAGCCAAGCATCAACCACAAACGTCAAACAACAGCAAAAGATCAGTCAGTTCAGAGTCTCCACCAACAATCAAAACAGACGTTCCCACCATCAGTAAAACAAACATCAGTTCTTCTAACACGAAGACTGTTAAACAACCAAAACAAAGAGAAGGTCCAATAAACAGAAGACTAAGTGGTGATAAGCGATCGTCTACAAATATCTCTAGCACATCACTTACGTCACAGGATGTGCAAAAATCAAAATCTGCACCAAAATCAGAAATAGCTTCTCTGAAAACATCTTCATCAAAGGTCAGTAACTCTCGAAAACCAGGAAAAGTGTCTCCTGATTCTTCGTCGTCGTCCTCAAAGGAAAAGGGCAAGGTGCAAAGTTCAACGACCTCGAGACTTTCATCATTACCGAGACCACTGTCACGTGCATCAGCTTGTTCAACGAGAGAAAGTTCTGTGGACAGTCGCTTTGACGATGACACAGCATCTGTGACGTCAGGACATAGTTCTATGACTAGTTCTATGACGTCAATGCGTAGTTCTATTACGTCACAACATAGCTCAAAAGGGACACTTCGTTCTGTTGCGTCCCTGTTAAAATCTGGAAGTAAGACTTCTTTGAAACCTCCAAACAGAACAGACGTTACGATGAAGAAAAATGCAGCAAGTTCAACGAGAGAAAGTTCCGTGGACAGTCGCTTTGACGATGACACCGCATCTGTGACGTCAGGACATAGTCCTGTGACGTCAAGGCGTAGTTCTGTTGCGTCAAAACCTAGCTCGAAAGGATCAACTCGTTCTGTGGCGTCCGTCGATGCGGTTTCAAAATCTGTTTCTAGGAGTTCTTTGAAACCTCCAAACAAAACTGAAATTGCTGTGAAGAAAAATGTAGCAAAGAACCCATTACAAGACACAAACACGAGAAGGGAAACAACCGTGAAAAGTAAACTGAAAGCTCCCAAAAACTTTGCCAAAAGGGACATAACCACGGAAGATTCAATAGCTACCAAAAGTAATATACACAGTCGTTCCTCTTGCGATCTAAAATTTAAAGGGAGCGCGCAACAGATGATTGGTGAGAGCGACAGGTTTGAAAAAGGGGGAGAAAATATCACCGTGTGCGGTGATACAGCTGGTAAGGGTGAGCTGTTAAATAATGAGGAACGGGAGGTTAGCGAGCGGTCAGGGGAAGCTACTCACACTGCGTCTGGGTCTTTGTGTGAGAATAATGCACAGATTTGTATGAATGAAAACGTCGCCACGAATTTATCGGACAACAAAAGCGCCGCATTTGTAAATGTCATGGGAGGGGGTGTGAATGAAATAACAGACGCGAGAGCTTTTGTTGTGTCTGCACGGGATGGTGAAGAGAGGAATGAGGAAATAGGAAATATAATAAATAAAGAGCGAGTCGGTGATAGAGATGCAAATATGAAAATATTGGAGGGAAATGCAGGAGAGGGTGAAGAGGAGTCAAGTGAGAGAGAAATAGAGATGATGGATGAGGAAGAAAATGATAGAGGAATTGATGAGAAAGCAGGAAGGGAGGAAAATAGAGCAGAAAATGATGAAGAGACGGATGAGGAAATATATTATGAAACAGAAGATATAAAGGAAAATCAGGAGGGGATAGAGGATGAAGAGGAGAATATAGTTGTTGAAAAGTTTACATTAGTAAGGAATGATGATAGACAAGAAGATTCTTGTCAAGATAATGTTGATCAATCTGAACTAACAGAATCAATTGTTTGTGACAAAAGTAACACTGGCTTTCAAACGAGTGCAGTAAATGAGGAGTTTTCAAACTTGATCAAAAGCATTGAGTGTTTGTCATCACACTCAACGCCGAGTGTGACTCAAATTACTCCAGACGTAGGTGAAGGTTTGTCGAGATCAATGAGTACTACCTGTCGCTCACCACTCACCCTCGACTCGCCACTAACGGATAGTACTACATCAAGTGTGGACAATAAACCTAAAGAAATGTCATCAACAACTTCTGACGCTCACTGTAACCCCCAGGGACAATGTGGTTCTAGTTTATCGTCTGCTGTTCTCGTACCGCACCATCAGTCAGTACACCATCAGACGGTACCGGTAGATTCACAGTCTACTCTATCTGAACTTGAACTTTCATCACCGACCCCTACTTCTGTATACCCCAAGACACCCCCCTCCCCTAGTCCCGTGAGTATAGCTCTCAATAAAGATAACCATTGCTCACTCTCGTCTTCCCCTACATCAGTTTCTACTAAAGACTCAACACTTCACATAGCCAATACGTTACCATGCAATAACGGGGTAAAAGAAAAAGAAAATATTTTTCATGACGGCTTCGGGGAAAGCAAACTCTTTAATTCGTCTCGGATTTCTAAAACACATGTGGAATCTAACGCGCCTGATTCGAATGGTAGTACAGGGAAATTTGAGTTGACGTTAGCAAGTGGAGGGGAGCTGTCGGGCGTGCCCTCCACACAAAGACAGGGTGGGTCGGTCCTGGCGGGTGGGAAATTAATAGAAAAAGAATCAACGGACGGACGCTCGGTTTGTGTAAAAACGAGTGAAAACTATAGAATGAGTGAGCGTGAGATATGCTTGGATTTTAGCAGTGAAAGAGATTCGGGGAATTATTATGAAAGGAAAAGTACTTGTGGTGATAGTGATGTTATGATTCCTGCCATATCGGATATATCAGGGGATTTGATCAGTTGTGATAATGTGCTTCTTATAAATGGGATAAACTCTTCAAATACTGATCTTATTAAAGATACAGATGTATTAGATATCCCGGCAGTGTCTAAGTGCAATGAAGGTCGGGATATATCGCAAACGGATGAGAGGGCTAATGATTCAAATAAAGAAGAGGATTTTAATTTAAGCAAACAAGTTAAATGTGACCTTGACACTTCTAGTGATGTTAATGACCTTGACACTCCTAGTGATGTTAATGAGTGTGAAATGGACGTCGTCATATGTTCAACAGAGTTTTTGAATAATAATTCACTATTCGTTGAAAATACTGATCACTTTTCTGAAATGACTCAGACAAAATTAGATTCCGAGTCTTCGACGGAACAAAGGGATTTAGAGCTGAACACTGTTCAGTCGTCTTTGTCTAAGGGAAGCCCCAAAACAGCTGATGGCCAATCTCAGAAATTGTCGTCAAAGATCGATAGTCGCGTGTCTAGTCAGGGAAAAACGGTGCAATCATCTCAAGTGACAACTGACAAAGGCTCACATTTCATAGATGATGAGGGAAAGGAAGAGGATGACATTAGTTACAAAGACGATGTAGTGGAGAGTAAGGATGATAACAAGGACACGGATGAGGATATCGATGATGATGATGAAGAGGAAATTGTTGTTGTGGAAGAATATATTGTAACGAGGAGTAATAGTCATTTATCAATCACAAATGAAGATGTGCAATCGAAACATGAAGAACCAGACATAATTTCTCTTCCTACGAATGAATTTCAATCTTTACACCAAACTGAAATTTGTTCAAATAATTCAAACAGTGATTTACAAATGCATTCGACAAGTGAAGATATAGAATTGAACAAGGATAATTTTTCTCTTTCTAGCAGTGAAAATGGCAATGATAATTGTGTAAATCCGGAGGAGTATATGGAGAAGTGCAACAACGTAGTAAAGAGAGAACCGATGAGAAATGAAATACCTGGCACTCGAGATAAACTAGGGTGTGATTTAAGTTTAGAAGAAGATACAACTGATAGTGCAACACATATCTCTTCTCTTTTACCACAATTTCCGTGCTCTGATTTACCGGATGTCTGTAGTGATATAAAAGAAGTTGAAACTGATAATACAGATGGGAGAGATAAGGAAAAAGTTGTGGAAAGAAATATTGAAATTGATAGAGAGACGGATAACGAGGCTTTGAAGATTTCAAGATGCTTAGCAAACCTTGAGAATTTGGATGAAATTGATAGTGAATTCATTGTAAATGATAGTGCTGTTGTTGAATGTGATGTCGATCCTTTAGCTAGTAGCAATGACCATGTTGTGGATGAGTACACCCTGTATGATACCGCTCTCAGTGGTGGTCTAATGTTGGACACAGATGTGGGTGATCTCAGTGACTCTGATAGTGATAACCTCGGCCAGGATTGTGATAGTGTTAATCTGAGCGACTTTGAGAGAGATATGAAAGTTCGTTCAGCCGCCAGAAATGTGAAATTAAAGAGTGTAGATGTTGGCAAGAATTTGGAAGAAGTAGGTCAAGACTTAGATGCCAGTTCTGAATCAAGTTTTCAGTCTGCTACTTCTGATAGTATACTGGCAGCAGCCTCTTCTCTTAATTTAGATATGGCAGAGTTTGAGGGTTGTGGAACAAGTCGTGCTGGGGAATGTATGGCTAATGTGTCACGTGAGTTTTCCATGGATGATATCTTAGACATGGAACCTTCCATATCAGAGGATAATATTGCAGCTGTATATGGTGTTAAACATCTCGATGATCTGCCTTTTACATCAACTCCAAAAGTGAACAGATTACATCATCGTCAACTTTTGGAACACAGTGAACATTATTCGGCGCAAGAATCAATGCACACTACCGACAAAGAATGTGACATTCTTTTGCTTGATTCAGAATCTAATGAATCTCAAAACGGATTTGTACCAGATGAAGTGATTCCAAATTCAATTGATTCAATGAATAGTGACGTGCTTGTTTCCAACATAAAAACTTCAACCACGGAGGCATCAGCTGAGATGACAGTTCAAGCGAGTGATCCATCTGTAGATTTAACCCTGCAACCTGTTATTGAGGACACATCTCGACAAACAGTGACCGATTGTAAGTTGGATTACTTGCAGACTCTACCAGGACATTCGCAGTTATCTGCATCGTCGTCTCTTTCCTCTGTTTCATCATCGCTTTCTTCGTTGTCATCGGATAAGTGTTCTCCTCCTCTAGAAGGTGAGCACACTAAGATGAAAGTACCAGCATCTCCCACCCGGTCACTTTCTGTAGAGCCGAGGGGATCAGTCAAAGTGGATGCCGCTTTAGCGCGACGATCTCAGTCGCCAAGAGCCTCTGGGTCTTCATTAGATGTCAACGACAGGAATACAGAAAATGTGGAATCTGATCAAAGTAGAAGTAGATCAGAACATCGAACACGTCAAGAAAACAAACAAAGTTTACAACAAGAACAATGTGAACAGCAACATCAACAACAACATCAACAACAACAGCAACAGCAACAACAGCAACAACAAATTGAACAGCAACAGTTAGACCACCACTCAAACTCAGATCACGTCTCCGAAACATGTTCTGCGGAGTCAAAGGAGCACAATATTTTCCAACATGACCTTGATAAAGCGAAGGAAGCAGCTAACACGGCTAACGAGCAAATTGCTTCGTTTAGAATGTTCACAAAGGAAATGAGCGCATATCAGGATGAGGAATCAGATTTAAAAGGTCAACGTAGTTCTACTTACAACGCCTCTGAGACGAACGATAACGCAGAGTTTTTTGATAAAGGTCAAATTGACCCAGTGGAACGTGACTCACTAAATGACGTCACACGAGAGAGCGGTGAGAAAACCGGAAGTGAGATAAAGGTGGCAACATTTTCAAATTTGAATGAAGAACAAACTAAAGATATTGCAATTGATATGAATTTGGATTGTTTAAAGGATCAAGAAGGTCGATATACTCGCGAGAATTCTGTGGATATAGAGCCTGAACGTAACGCAACTTTTCTACCATTTGAGAATTTGGATAAAACTGTTGCCCATTGTGACAGCTCACAGGAATTTGACACTAATGAGAACGCTACTGAACATGAAAACAATAAAACAACCCACCTAAATCACCAGCAACAACAACAGCAACAACAACAGCAACAACAACAACAACAACAACAGCAACATCAAGAAGAAACAACAAATTTAACAAGTTCTGTTTCTAAAGAGTCTAGTCTAGTTGAGAGCGGTTATACGTCAATGAAATCATCAGATCTAGACAACTTTGAGTTCGAGTCTAACGTTGTGAAATCATCAGATCTAGACATTTTTAAGTTCGAGTCTAACGTTGTTTCTAATAACTCTGACCAGACCAATTTGGATCACCAGATAAATTTTGATAACAATTCTATTTCTGACATCTCAGAACAGAGAAAGTGCATTGACTCCCCTACATCTACAAGTTTTGTGTCAGAAATAATAACACAAGAATCTGATGAAAACAGACATTTTAATTCAGAATCTCATTTAGAAAAAGCTGAGTTTAATGACGTGAGTGTTATGCCTTCGTCTGGTGAGATATGCTCACTATCTCTATATAGTAAACATGATAACGCCTGTGATGCTAATTTGAGCGAGTATCAAACAGAAGGTTTTATGAGTACAGACGAAGTCTTAAACCACAAATCTGTACACGATAACACGTGGGAGGGTGCCGGTTTGATACTCGTGGATCATAGGGATAAGTCTGATAAGGATGTATCTTCAAATAGTAATGACCCTGTCACGTGCAGCCATCTTGACGTGGGTGCTCACATTATGAATGATAACGACGAAAATACGAGCATAACACGAGGCTTGGAGAGTGCATGCTCAAAAGAGGAACCACTGAGTGACATAATTAATGAAAGATTAAGTAAGGATGATATTTCACAAACCTATGCGCTGTCTGAGTCTGGGCGTGTTAGTTCAGATAGTTTAGTCAAAGTCAAGACGTGTTTGGATAATCTAACAAATTGTGATGATGCTTCTAAACAAAACATTGAGTCTAGTCCGTTGACGTTTAATGAGGACGATGTACCGGTCATTAACAATGATGTACCGGTCATTAACAACACAGTGTGCAATTTTGAAAAGAACAATCTGGAATGTGAACTTTTGAACAAAGGGAATTCTAACTTATCTCCTTTCGTTATTAAACAAAAACCAGGTGCTGATAATGCGTGTGTTTTGTCGTCGTCGTTACCGATAAACTCACATGATGTATTCATCTCAGATGGTTTAACTCATGATGTTGATGATATCTTGGCACAAGAGTTGACTGATGGGTATAGCACGGAGCAACAGGAACAAGATGTGAGTTTACACAATGTGAGGGAACACGTTAAAAGTGCACACAGGGGTGTTGAGAACAATGATAACGTTAACCGGGCATTGTGTAGTAGTAGTGGTGTTCTGGATTACGGTAAACTTAGTATTTCGAGTGAAGACATTACAACTAAGGATGGAATCTCTGACGTTTTACCACCCAACACGGATCAACAATCAAGTGTTTGTGAGTTATCGAGCTATGATTCACAAGGGATTAGTGAAAGAGAGAACAATGCAAATTCTAAAACAAAGGAACTTCTATTTTCTGAAAGTAGTGACACATTTTCTGGTAAATCAGGTGAGTCAAGCAAGGCTAACGTAGAGCTAGCAGAGATAAATGTTGATAAACATGGTAAACAAAGCTGTTCTTCTCAAAATGTTGTTAGCTGTGGGCTTGATTCTGTGAATGTTGATGGTAAACTATATGAGAAAATGGCTCCTGTAGTAGGTCGTGTACCACCTCCTACGCCACCAAGGCCAGATAAAGCAACAATACGCCAGGCTTTAAACAATTCTCTTTCTATTCATATGTCCAGATCATCGGACAAAGCAGATGATATTACCGATGAAAATGTAAAAATTGTCTATCAAGCTGCGGATAGTCAACAAAGGCCATCAGTTTTGAACATTCAATCTACAACCTTAGCGTCTACGCTTAGTCCAGACACACCACGAAGATCCCTAACAAGGGAGCATGGCACCACGAGGGAGAAAAGTCCACTCATCCTAGAAAGACAGCATGAGCTACATAGAAAATTATCACCTTGTGGTGCTCACAATAACATGCGCTCTAAATCACCCATTGAACAAAGTGACAATGGAGACGAAGATAGGAATGAATGTACAACGTCCTCAATCTCTCCAACCAGTGAGAATGACAGAGAACTGAAAACCTCAGATAAATGGAAGGCAGCGGCGAAAAAGTCTCGTGTGGTCAGCCTACGTGAATCGCTTAAATCTAAACTCATTGGTCAAGAGGACGACAAACGTCCTCCTGGTGTAACCGTAGCTTCTCCAGCACTATCTAGGAAGTACAGATGGGCACGGAGTGATGCCGGGATGTGGAAGAAAATGTATCTAGACGATGACGTCATACGTAGTGAAATGACAGAATCTTATGCGTCGTTTAAAAGTGACAGTGATGATGACGGCGGTGATTCCACTTGTAAGGAAATCAATGACGAGATCAAAGCCCGGAAGTGTTCGTTTTCGAAAGACACATTTAAGGATACATTTTCAATGGATTCAAATTCAGTTGATAACAATAGTACGCCTACTCAGACAACGCCTGCTCTTTTGAACGAAAACGGAGGGCAAATAAATAGTGTCAAAGATATGATAGAACTACAAAACGGGGTCAAAAGTACTGAAAGGAGTTCTGATTGTTTACAGAAGGAAGCTGAGACTCGCTTGAAAGCACCTAAAACAAACGAACCGTCTGATGTAAATACAGATGTGAGTTTGATTGAACCGCACAATAGGGTACATAATGTTTGCACGTTGAACTCTCATATTGTTATGGACGATATCAAGAGAGAGAATAAAGAATGTACTCGGGATATACTATCAAACAAAGATACTCTCCCGGGATATGGCGTCAGAAAGGCAGTCAATGTTTGTAGCTCTCACAAAACGAATACTTTTAGCGGCCATGTTGAATCACTTCAGAGGTTACACACTGGTTGTGACATCTCTGCTAACAAAACAAGTGTGTACAATGCTCGAAACAAAGTAGATAGTACGTCTTATTCAAATAGTTATCCGCCACACGAGGGAAAACCTTTGTATGGAAATGATGATGTGCCTATGTCAAACACTGATAATACTGAACAAATTGACTTTTCAAAAACATGTGAAGCGCTTACTAATTCAGATGGGGTTTCCTCTCGATCATTTAACAAAACATGTGAAGATGAACAGATTTTAACGAAGTCAAGCGACTTTCGGGATGGAAGATATACTAGGAGTAACACTAGCAAAAATCAGAAGGGATTTGGTGAATTTCCAAACACCGCAAGTTTCGATTTCTCTTCTGATCCTACCATCCCGACGTCACGACTTGTAGCAGGAGATTCCGATTTCGGAGACGATAAAAATCTGCCTTTTTCGACCTGTCAGATTAAGACCCAGGGGGCAAGCCAGGAAATGGAAGCCCCTTCGGGTCTGTCTTCGCAAAAAGAGTCTCAATTTGAAGTTTCACGTGATTCATATGAATGCTCAATGAACTCCAACGAGGAGGAGATAACTTCATCTCAAGAAGAATGTTTTAGTTCACAAGAAAATAAAGATTGTGAGAGACATGGAAGTCAAGCATTAATTGAGTGTGAAGACCAAAAGTTATATGGTAAGAAATACAGTAGACCGACGGTAGCAGAAAGCTTAAAACGTTTCCAGCAAACTATTGCAATCACGTCACCTACAATGGGCCGGTTGCAAAGATCGCGAGATCAGCAATGTTCCTCAAAAATGTCTGCATTGCGAAAAGATTTCTTTCAAAAGAATCAATCTTACTCAACTGATCCATATGGTTCTTCTCACAAAAAAGCTCCTCTGAGTCTGAGTGAAGATCTAACTGATATAAGTCTTTCAACAGACATGAACAAAGCTCATTCTATGACTCAGTTGAAAAGGTCTCAAAACGATACTGAATCTGTTGAATCAGACAATGATCTATTATCCAAATCAAGTAGCGATTCAACACCAACCAACACCGAGTCTTTACCTTTGTCTCTAAGTATAACAAGCGAAAGCAGCGATACAGACGAATTTTGCCCAGGATATCTTCTTCCTGCGGCGGAAAAAGTTCTTCTACCATCGCCAATTATCACATTGTCTCCTAATCATATTGTAAAATCGCCCGTTAAGGAACATGTCCAAGAAATATTGCATTCTACAGTAGAAGAATTTCAAACTTCTGAGGAGTCTTCTCTACTCAAAGAGTCCCTACCAATGTTTCCTACCCATGCTTTTGCTGCATCTGTTAGTTCATCGCCTATTATTGTAATGACTAACACAGTTGTGTCATCGGCCAACGCAGGAATAGTTTCACCATCATTGGTTGTAACTTCTAACCATCAACTTTTCTCAATATCAGATTCGGCTATAACAACGACAGCTTCAACAACAACCTTTCAGCCATCACAAGCCATTGAAACTGCAGCCTTTACGACGCCAACAACAGCAACATCCCCGTCGGATTCAATGTTGGTTTGCTCCCCTCGTCTTGGAGTACGGAGATACGCCCCTTCAACAAAACTCATCAGTATGTCCGTCTGGGATACGTATGACGGTGACAAGACAATCAGACCAACACACCGACTTTGGGAGTTGGAGGACAGACCGGTAAGTTGTCGACTCTCTGTATTTGCCAAGTTAAGTAATCGAACGTAAAGATACTAAAATTCCAAAACTTGTCGTCTCAACATATACTTACACCTACTCTCATTGAAAATCGGAGACGAAAATCTAATTTCATTTTTTTATATCTTAATTTTGAACTTCGATTTTGAACTTAAAAGCTCTCATTGAAAATCGGAGACGAAAATCTAATTTCATTTTTTTATATCTTAATTTTTAACTTCGATTTTGAACTTAAAAGCTCTCATTGAAAATCGGAGACGAAAATCTAATTTAATTTTTTTTATATCTTAATCTTGAACTTTGATTTTGAACTTAAATTAATGTAAGCCGTACAAGCTAGCACACTTAATCCAACTTCTCACTGTTTCTATTAACATACTTATCACTGGTCAATATGGCAACATTTTTGCTAACAGAATAATGATTATTTGACAAAATTATCCGAATCGAAAAACAAGTTATTTTACAAGTTATTCGTTTAAGAATTTCGCTTTAAAAGGGTTTTCATATGCTTTTTTTCTATTATTATATTGTTTCTTTTATTAGCGTTTGAATCACAAATTGAGTTCTTGAAAGACTAACTGACAACTTCATTCTTCTATCCTTGCTCGTTCTTTTGCAGATAACACCATAATTACCAATATTGAAACATGCGAGCATCTGAAGTAACATGATTAAAAATCGTCATTTTTGTAAATCACCACAGGACCTTTCTCATACATGTATTATCTATTGTGTTTATTTAACTATTGTGTTTATTTTATTTAACCTTTATCAAAGGGCCATT
>JAUUEB010075625.1:0-15617 GCA_032362205.1 Clione limacina | reverse complement strand
GGAGATGTACAAAGAATAATATCAATTCTCAAAAAAAACCATGACCAGCCTATTCACGTTTTACCTGGGAAGTTTTAGATCAACAAGTGATACTTTTCTTATAGTTCCATGTGTTGCGGGTCGTGAAGCGATATTTATTTTTTTGATTGAAAGCCTAGTTTTGCGTTCTTGAAGATTAAAAATTGAGCCGTCGTTGTTGCGTTTTCCGTTCCGGTGTTTTGTGTCAATTGGTATATGTAAAAGAAATATTAAATAATATTCTCACCTCTGTCCTAATTGGCAAATCTGTCTTACACGTTCGGAGAACGGGCACTTTACTAAGTCATATAATTAAGCAAGATCTTTTAAAGTGTTGAGGTGAACGGGTGTATAAATGTCAATATGTCAACGAACCTTTTACATGAGTCACAATCACACGCCCCTGTAAACGTATAAAATCTTAAATATTCTAGAACAACACCAACAACAACATTAAATATGTTAAGAATTATTCAAATTTTAAAGCCTTTTAGTCTGTGAAAATGGCATGTAAAAAAACGTATCCTTTAAGGTTATTTATGTGTCATGATGAATTGAAAAGTTAATTATTTACAAAGAGCTTTGATAGCTTGAAATGACTAGAACAAACATGTTTTATAAACCATATATCTTTGTCTTCAAGTTTGCGTTGTCATTAAAGTGTCAATGAAAAACATGCGTAAGAAATATGATCTTGTTTTTAAATGATAATGCCTTATCCGACAGTAGCGTAGCCAGAATTTTGAAATGGGGGGACAACCTTGGATATTATCAAAGCAAAGGCCCATAAGCGGCCGAAATTTTAGAGATAGGTTAAAAATGGTGCAAATCTAGAGCATTTTTTATCTCAAATGGGGGAGGGGGGCTTTTTCCCATGTCCCCCTGGCTACGCGCCTATTATCCGATACCATCTGTTCGACATAAATGAAGGGAATACACATACCAGAGATATTTAATGCATAAAAAAAAATTTATGACGTTATTAATTTAGAGAAAAAAATGTCAGGCTTCATAAAATTAAGCTAGATATATATACATGTGGAGGAGAAAATGGTTTTGAAAATGTCAGTATGTCAACGAACTTTACACAAGTGACATAATTACACGTGAGGAAGTTCTGGAATCTAACTGAGACCTGGAAGTTGTCCAAGTTTCTAAAAAAATGTATTTTAGGAAAGTGTTTTTATTAATAAACATACCCCAAAATTGAAAAGAGAAACGCAAGTAAAGACTATCAACCCGACCTAAATATCCATCACTTATTTGTGTGTACAAGGATAGATAGGACGGAATTGACAACGACAACTTTCTAAAGAAATTGACAATAAACATTAAAGACCTTTATCTAATTTTATTTAGTACTTTGTTTAACTTTGGCCTTTTGACATGCACAAATCATTAAGCTGTTGGTATATCATAGAACCTTGACTATTATTTCGCTTGCTCAATATATTTTATTTAAGAACCATATTCATTCATCATCATTTATCAATATCTACGCTTGATAATTCCCACTGTATCCCCCCTACTTAAGATCCAAAATGCTATACATTTGTACCATTTATAATTCTTTTTCAAAATTTCAGCCGTATTGCGGTCATTGATTTGAAACAAACCAAGATTCTCTGTCCATTTTCAAAATCCTTGCTACGCGCCTGGTTTACTATATGTTTAGTGGGTACATGTATACAAATCATTCATTCTTATTATTCTTTAGGGTCGGTACATGTTTGAGAATAATAATAGTTTTTTATGGTTTTTAATTAATGCTCCTTTCAATCTGAAAACAAGTTAATTGGATTTGTTTTTGAAAAACCATGCACATAAAACATTACTTTCATGAGCCTTTCTGATCATGAGTTATACAGATAAATATACTCAAACGTCACAAGACAACTTTTATCGTTCAAAAGTGACTATTTCGTGTCATTGAAAACCATGTTTACCGAATTGATCACTTAAAAGGCTCTTTGGTTAGGCAACGAGGGTTTAGACAATATGAAATTTATGATCTAAAACAAAAATTCCCTTTAGTAACTTTATTAACAAAGTAATACGATATTAAGTATTCGCATGGCGAAAACTAAAAGAATTCTCTTTATTTATGACTTGTATTGATACACAAGATGCATTAATCATGGAATATTGCACTAGTCAAGTATTACCCAGTGTGTATGATTGGCCGGATCTATATGAATTTATATAAGAATGAGCAACATAACATCACATTTAAAAAAAGTAATTCTCCTGTATAGGTGATTTGTTCAGTGTCAATGTCTCTACTAATTCTCGTGTTTTAGAGAGAGTTGTCTTTTCATAGTTCTCAAAGTTTGCTTTTGATATGTGAATGATTCCAAATCTACGCGAAATGTTCCCAAATGTTTGCGTTCATTGCACATTTTTACGACTATTTTAAACTTTAGTGATCATGTACTCTCTTTACTATAGGTATGATATGAGTTGGATTCAAAATTTCAATTACAAATTTTCAATCAAAAAATGAAACCTATCGCACAATAAACTTTCGGTTTTCGGTAACAATTGTCTCAACGTAACACATTCCACCACTCCTCAGAGAAAAAATACAAACACATCATTGCTTAATTGGGTATATTACAGAAGCAGGCGCGTAGTCAGGATCCAACATGCTCTAGATTTGCACCATTTGTAAATCATTCTCAATATTTCGTCAGGTTTGCAGCCACTGTTTTGACATTTGACACGAGCTAAGGTTGCCCCTCTCTTTTTAATTTTTTTAACTACGCGCCTGGTGACAACTTGTTCACTACGTAATGACTAAGTGTCCCTGTGTTCGTTTAAAGACTTATTATAATTTACTAGTTTTGCTCTTTGCTCTCGGCAATTGCAAAGTTTCGGAAACAAATTAATCTCATACAACTTTTAATTTCCGGTCATTGTAGAGAACAGGCAATTGCGATATGGACATATTTGATTTTACGGTTATGAGAAGGCATATCTGACCCTTACGTGTCTTCAATATTGGTAAACGCTGTTGAAGTAATATATTAGGAATGTAAAGGTGTGTAGTTTCTCTTACGTTTGCGTGTGATAATATTTGTATAGAACTGGTTTCGTGTCTTTCGACCTTCTTGTTTGCTTTGGAGGTTTTTAAATATTCTATATCTTTATGCTGTCAAAAATCATATTAACGTATAAACGTGTGCTGCGTTAGAATTTGTATTCTTATTTAATGTGTGTTAAGAGGTTATTAATCAAGTAACCAGATACGCCGAACCAGTATAGATCTGACAAAAGCAGTCGTTTTTTAAGGTATCAGGTTAAACAATTTTAGAGAGCGTGTTCAGAATATTAATAACGGTAATTGTAGATTCTCTGCCAAAAAAGATCGCCACCATGCCATTTATCATTATAAATATGATCAAAGTCTAATACGTTTAGAGTGTATTGAATGCGTAGATACGTTCAATCCCTGTTGGATAAACTTTAAGCTTGGAGCTCTTATCAATTTCTGAAATCACCCGGAAATCGATAAGAGGGAGGGCCCTTCAAACTTAAAGTTTTTCAACAGGAAAGTAATTTATATAGTATTACATAATAACCAACAAACATGTAGAGGCCGTTCCAGCTCAAACATGTATACTCCGCTCTAGCAACAAGCGAATAGATTGATGATATATTAGTGCATACAAAAGAGTGCATAGTTGTTCCACAGATTAAAAAACGACGTTTTTGCATTTTTTTCTTGAACGGCTTGGATTTAGTAGACCATTTTTATTATAAAATAGTAATGCTAAATCCGACTGGCCAGGTGTAATGTAAAGCTTTAAAGGTGTGGGTGATATTTTGATACATCTTTATTCTTTAATGATTTTACACAGTAAAGAATTCCATAATTGTTGATGAAAATTGTGGTATTCTTCAAACCCATATTTTACGTATAACAAATAAGTAACTAGCTATTTTTACCTGAATAAATGTATACAATTTTGAAACGTTAGTGTTTTTAATATAAGACCATATACGAAAAATAGCCGATCAATTTCAAGCCGTTTAAGAAAAAGTGCAAAGAAATTGTTTATTTGTGCTGGGATAAATACACCACGTGGAAGAATACTCGTTTATATAGCCGAGACGTGTGTTATTAAGCGACACATGTGATAATTATAAACAAAACAAACTAATATATTTTTCTTCGTCATTTTATTAAGTACCGCAAGGTTCAACATTTAATCATATATTCATTGACCCTGTTTAACAATAATACGTTTTCAACAATGATATAATATAACTATCCACAACACCGAAAATTCAACAATGCGAGATTATTTCTCGCCGAAATTACATTTCTAAAAATTCAAATACAGAATATTTGGCTCAAGCAACATAAATTACATATGAGAAAACTTACAAAGATATCTTGAAGCATGTCATTACTTAAACATAAAAACAAAATGAACAATAAACTGATAAAAGTTCACCCTTGAAGGATAATCAAATTCATGTCAGTGATGACGTCACTGTTTGTCCAGTTGTCATGTATTGTGTTTCATAGTATTTTTATCTGTTGACGCACTTAAAGAGTCTACTGTATTTACTTCAGTGAAATAATTGTGTCCAAACTCCGATTCTATCACATATATCTTTGAATTATACAGCTTTAACAAGCCAACACGACATACCAAACATGTGCATAAAGGCAAGCAGATTTTCATTAACACACTCACAACCACACGAAACCACACATTCACACACACACAGACACGCAAATGTAATCATAGCATAGTAAGCATATCGACATCTGTTTGTATACCTGTGTCACCAGATTTTTAGACAATTATGAATTAAACCGAAAGTCATTATATTATTCCTGGTATGAAGGAATGCATAGCTATACAAATATAACCAGCTTGGGCGCCATTTTGAAAGCTCAAACATGTAATTGACAGCAGGATGGCACCGGGCAGAATCAATTTATCACAGACATAAACAAATGCTATTTTCCAGCTTCACGATTAAATTACTAGACCGTGTTATGACATTGCACTTACATGAGGAAATATTAGGCTAAATGGAAGCTTCGTCTGAGTAAATGTTTAAAAAATAATGACAACAAAAATACTTAATAATTTGACACAAACCTCTTTTTAACAGTAGAAACAAGTCATTACATAAATTGAAAATTGGACATCAGCGACAAGTTCATCAAGTAAAGAGGGCTTGCTGTGTTACCTATACTATATGAAAGGCGACTTTCCAGCTTGTCTTAAGGTCCTTACATATACTCTGATCAATGGGATCTTCACAGCTCATTCTCCCGCACACTTATGGACATCTGAGTCGTATTTGACACAATCAGATATAATTTCATCACGGTAAACAGTTAAAGTATGTGAGAATAATATAGATAACAATCAAAAATTAAACTATAATACTGGTCAAGCACTGGTCAATAGATTTTAAAACAAGTTTTCACCTTAGAAAATAAATAACAACTTACATATAAAAAAGGCTACCACAGCAGACGATATATACATGCGTCTGTGCAACCCTGCCATGCAGACTATTTCCGTGCAACATGCAATTAAAGGATATTAACAATAATAGCATGGTATTTTTTCAATTATATAGTGCTTGTATAAGCCTTGTGGGTTGCTGAATGCGTTTTTCTATATCAAAATTATTACCCGCGGTCCTCAAGGAGGCATACATGTATTTTTGAGCTTCCTTTGAGGTATACAAGAAAGCTTTCTCGTAGGTGCTTAGCAAACTTACAATATCTTAAGGGGAGACACATGGACCTTTTCAGCTTCCTTTGAGGTATACAATGTAGCTTTCTCTTAAGCGCTTAGCAAATTTACACAGTACTTTAGTCGGGTACCCAATAACAAATGGGAAGAGTGATGAAGTATTTGTATTTTTCCATATAAAACAAACACGATCCTTGAGACATTCTAATTATAAATTTATCGCATCTTAGTCCAGCTTGATATGGTTAAATAATAACAAGGAAGCTACTAGTGATGACACAAACATGTTCCAGTTTTAAAGTTTAAGACCCGGCATCTCAAGATATAAAATATAATTATAAACATACAAAACAACAAGAAAATCTCAACGCCATTTACCATCTTCATCTATAATCATCTTCCGACTGGTCCCTCAGAAATATCAATCTTTTGGTTTTGGGTTTGTTTCGAGACTTTTGTGAACTTTGCTCAGTCGTAACAACAGGTCTATTATTAGACACGCCCCGCCCTCCTTGTGCCTCCCATGGCAACGGAGGATAAATGTTAGTCAGAAGTAGGTCATCTAGGTGTTCGTTTTGATCTTCTTTTACCCTCTTTTCTTTTCGTTTTCTAGTTGTCTTTCTTTCAGCATCTTCGGGGATTGATTGTAGTTGTAAACGAGGAGGGGGTTTTAGAGGAGCAGTTGGAGATGTAATGTGTTCGTTTGATGGCACCACAGATGGTTCATATCGAGGTGTCATTTCTTTCATGACAGCGAGTGAAGTAGCCGAAGGCGATGGCACGTTAGGTAGAATCAAGGGATTTCGGCACTTTTGTTCAACGGAATTTTGGGGTCGTATGAATGACCCGCCATCTTCTGGTATGACCAAAAGGTCAGGCTTGTGTAGCTGCATCCGTTTGGCACGTTTAGGGCGCTGTTTTAACCTGTCTACTTTGAGATTGTGTTTAGATAATGCTTGCTCAATAAAAGCCCCTAATGCTGAGCGAGCATCATCTGATCTTGATGTAGGATGTTGTTTTTTGCTGGAAATAATCTCGGAGTCTTTGTCTAACACATACACATCCTCATTGTTCAGTCTCACTGGGACAGGTTTGTCCATCTTTGTTGCCGAATCGTTTTTTATGCTCTTTTTGATGACCAAATCAGGTATTGCGGATACTGAGTTTGATTTTGTAGGTTTATCGTTGACTTTCGGACGAAGAGCATCGACCTTATCTCGTCTGACACGTGTTGCCCAGTTGGTTTCTTCTATAATGCGAACACCTTCACTGGCATTTGCAAGACGTGCTCCACTCTTGCGGGAAGTTCTGTCCTGTAGACTGATGTCTACGATATCATACAAGTCTGATGCGTTGACCATGCTGATGCGGAACCTCCTGCTGGCTTCTGCTGCCGCTTTCTGTGTCTGCCTAGCTTTGTCAAGTGTTTTGTTTTGCCTAGAGCTGAGAGGTGGTGGTCGTTCAGATTTAGTGTCTCTACGAGGTCTCGCGTCCCGGATTGCCTGATTACGTTTGAGTTCTTTCTCGTCAAATGAATGGGGTCTTGCCTTTTTATGGCTCCGCTGTTCTTGTGTTTCATGTACTCCATGGGTGTGTCCAGATGATATTGTCTCTGTGAAAGAGAAGAAAAAACATCCACGTGTAGTGTATGGAAACGGAAAGTAGTCTATTGTAATCCCGTGGAAGTCTATAATAAGGTCCAAAGAAAAGTCAATATCTTATTCAGAAAGCCCACTGGTTAGCATGTTGATATCAAGTATGTTTCTAAGTCTGAATCTTATCATTAGGTTTTGCGATATCCTTTTTTATTAAAGACCTGAATCTAGTGATTAAATTTAGCTAGTTACAAATTTCATGACATTATGAACAAAAATGCTATTAGGCAGCAGAAAAAAAAAATTCAAATTGAGCATAAAAGTAACACATGTAGAACTCAGCTTAAAGATTTATTCAAGTAACATTAAAGTTTTAACCAAACAAAATTGGATTCATTTTTTTCACAACAGAAAGGATTTCATTTCCTGCAGGATAAGTTTGCAAGGATCCTTACATTCGTAGATTTAGAAAAGGTATAAGACAGAGTAACCAGGGACCGGGTGTACTGGTGCCGGAGAAAAAGAGGAGTGACGTAGACTGGTGAGACTAGTAGGAGCAACCTATCACGGAGCGTCACAGCCGCGAAAAATCCAGATGGTAGAACAGAAGAATTTTCCATCACGGTAGGACTACACCAGGGATCAGGGCTCAGTTCCTTTCTAACCATAGTGGTATTTGACGTCATTAGATACGAATTCAGACAAGAAATACCATGGGAACCTCTATTCATGGACGGCCTAGCGGTGGCAGCACAGAAAAAAGACGACATAAAAAGAAGGTGGCAAAAGCGGTAAAACAGGATGGAAGACATGACTCAAGGTAAACACGGGAAGACAGAAGTGATGGTATGCAGTAAGAGGGGAACAAGAGCAAACATCATGGACAACAAGGGCTCAACCCTAAAGCAGGTTGGAAAATTCAAGTACCTTGGAATCACAATGAGTGAGAATAGAAGCTTTGAGAGCAAAAATAAGAGCAGCTTGAACAAAATGGAGAGACATGTCGGGAGTCTTCCATGACAAGAAAATGCCAAGGAAACTGAAGATCAAGCTCTACATGACAGTGATCAGACCAGTAATGCTTTATGCATGGAGCCGAGTGCTGGACAGTTGGGGAAAGGAGGAACAGATCATTGTGTCAACGGAAATGAGAATGCCAAGAAGAATCAAGGGTGTCACACTGAGAGACAAGAAGAGGAGTGAGTTAGGAGTCAACAACATCAAAGAAAAGGCTAGAGAAATGAGCCTGCGTTGGTATGGGCATGTGATGAGAATGAATGATGAAAAACAAGTGAAAGCAGTGACGACGGTAAAAGTACAAGGGAAAGACCCAGGGAAACCGTCCCGAAGCCAGGATTCTGAAATGGGGGAGGGGGGGACAACCGTGGATATTTTCAAAGCACATGGTCGCGAAGCGGCCGACATTTTTTAAATTGGTTTAAAATGATGCAAATTTAGAGTATTCAAGAGCATATTATCAAAGCAATGGCCGACATTTTTGAGATTGGTTAAAATGGTGCCAATTTAGAGCAAATGGGGGGCGGGACTTTCTCCCATGTCCCTCTGCCGAGGTTTTGATATTCATATAGTACTATAATTTTGGGTCGCTAGTCGCTAGGCGCTTCCTCAATTTGTCATTTTGGTCGTTACGCTCCCTTTCTTTGCAATTCTATCATCACACAAATTCAAAAGTGTCAGAGAAAGAATGTCTATCAAAACAAAGAAACAAAACACACATCGGCGTGGTCCCCGTTTAAATGTTTCAAAACCTGAAACAGTGAATAACTTTATACCGATACCCCTACCCTAAATACGTCTCTGTTTTCTATCACCCTGTACATACTGAACAAAACAGACTTTGCAAGTTCATTTGTTCATAGGTGTGCACACCAAGTTAACATGTTGGCTTATTTGCGTCAGCGTCACCAATACGTCTATTATCGTTGTAGTGAGCTGAGTCTATCATGGGCCGTCGATGTCTAGACATGTTGTTGTTTAAAAGCGGGTGTGTTGCCAAGTCCGATGGGAGGTATTTTTTCAATAATTTAATTTCTTACAAAAATCGTTTTAGAATTACTATTGCAAACAGCGCAATTGAAAACTGCAGACCATCCAAAAGGACACTAGGTTAGATATGTAGACACCTAAAAATAATTAGATTGGGACGGTTTGTAGTCGTGGTTTTCACTGGGACGCTTTCCAAAAATGAGTATGAAATTGTCCAAACAATTCACGGCTCCTTTACTAACCTACGAACCTACTTCTAGTTGGCAAATATAAATATAGATATTTGTTCGTTTCTTTTCGAAAACAATATGTGTGATTTGTCGCTCTAATTGCACCATGTCTCTTGAAAATTTCATATTGTCAACTTCTATTGCTCTGAACGCGTTCGTTTTTATACTTTCGAGTCTTGACCTGTTTCTTGGTCGTATTTAGCATGGTTAAAACAATAAAAATGGGTTGAGAACAATAAAAAAGTAACATCATAAATGCCAAGGACATAGGGACCTCCCGTTTTAGATCCACAATGCTATATATTTGCACCATTTATATATTATTTACAAAGAATCCTCCTCATTCGTATTACTTTTAAACGCTTTTAATTGAGCAGCTGTCCCGCCTTACGCCTGGTATTCAGGGGTTGTGCTAGACTGGTAGGCCCGGTTATGCTCCAACTTACAATCTATGTATGGTACCACGTTAATGTTGAGAACCGCAAATACCGTCATAACCTAACATTCTTTGATGAAGATGATGTAAAACCAGGGGCACAAGGATGAGGGGGGCAGTGAGGGCGAGCGCCCCTGACTTTTATTTTTTAGTCTTTAGGGTCATATGCAGGGTATGATGTTTGCTCCCAAGAGTCAAAGTCGGCCCCTTTCTTAGTTTAGAGCATTTTGGATCTCAAATGGGGAGGGGGGCATTCCCCATGTCCACCTGGCTACGCGCTTGCCGGCATCCCTGTGTAAAATGGCAACAAATAACTCAATCCAAACCTACCAAAGCCACAAGGACTAGGTGACGGGGTGTAAATAGCATTTTTCTCGTGACCATGATCTGAGAGACGAGAGAATCCTGCCTTTGTATTGGATAGTTCTCTCATACGGTGAGAATACTCCAACATCGAAACGTCCATGTCATGTTTCCTCGTGTAGCGAGGCAAAGATGAGTCCATACTGCCCCTGGTACTCGCCATCTTGTGAGGCCAAGGTCGATCTTTGGCGGTAGATTTGGGTTATCGCTGCTTGCTACGTCATCTGTAAAGGAAATAGATAAATTATATATTATGTAAGCCGCTGGTAAATGTGTGCATTTATTTCATAGGCATAAGTGACGCAAAGAGAAAAAAATAGAAGTAAATATTTTTCGTATGGAAACACTCGTGTAATAACACCTTGCACAGCAAAGAACATGACTTATTGTGCTAAACTTGCACTCGAGAGAGCCTCGTCTGTAATCATAACAATGCAAAAGACAAACGAGGCTCGTTCATTTGTTCATAATGTGATTTCAATGATGCATTCTGTTTACTATGTGTTTGCATGGTGTAGTTTAATTTTAGGGGTACTTAATTGATTAAATAGCAATGGTTTCGATATGAAATTAGAAAAAAATTCAACAATTTTAGGAACCGTAAAACATAGTTTGCCAACAATTTCATTATTAATTGAGTCGTACAGGGGTCATGCAAATGAGTACTCACTCATGAAATAGTATCAGTCTAACTAATATAACGCTGGCCAAGGCCCCTGTATGGGTCGATTTTCGATAAAAAAAAATGATATTGTTTGCAAAATATCTTTAGAAATCACTATTAGGATAATAAGAACATAATTTGCCAAAAATGTCATGGTTAATTGATTCGTGCAGGGGTTATGCAAATGAGGGTTTCTTCATAAAAGGCAGTTATTTAATCTCATTAACTCACTTACATGACCACTGTACAAAATAGTTCACCATAAATGTTTTGATGACTTCAATGTATCGATAGTATACACACTAAGTAAACAAAAAATACTATGTTTAATATAATGCTGATAAAAAAGGCACGGCAATTGCCAGCGGAACTGAAAAGGCTTTCGTTTTTTACTATTTGCCTTTGCAAACAAGGCCACAGACATAATAATATGTGTACATTATAGTGATTGAATGTCTAATAAAACATAAAAGAACATTGGTACAGTATGTAATTTATAAAGTAACATATTAATTCAGAATCTGACAAGCTATAGTTGGACATAATATATTTAAGGGACGTAACCCATTATCGAAATTAATCCTAATAATAAGTGGACTGCGTCCCTTTAATCAAACTTTCGCTGGAATAAGAATGTAGCCAATTCAATTCATATAAGGGGCTTCTGAGTTAACATGAATATTTATCTGACATTTGATAATTTCGGATTTTTATGCGTGGTGACTGTTATACAGTGTTGAGAGACTGTTAAACCTGTTGGCCTTGGACTCTTGAATTATTGAATTCATTATAAGGGTAAGTGAACGCAAACACTCAACACCGTGACAGTGGGCGTTAATAGGTAATCATCAAACAAATTATATTAGACTGGTGAAACCCGTTGTATAAAGATCAAAGAAACTGCCATCGAGTTAGGACTGAATTTTTTTCCTTTGATGAAAACTAAAAATGTGTTCTCTAATAAAATTATATATTTTCCTCACAGCGCTGATATTTACTGATGACTTATTATCGAGGCAAAAAACCGTAGTTGTCACATTTATTACAATTGAAATAAGATCTTAGGTGAAACTTCCATTATGACAGAAGTTCATTGGCTTCTCTCAACGAGATATGTAGGTAAGGAACAGGATATAAAGATAATAATCACATTTTTTGGAAAAACATTTGCAGTAAAGGCGTCACAATATTACCCATAAAACTGTCATCGGGATTTCAATAACAAAAAAAATATCATTAATCAAATGGTTTCTTGCATTATCCGTTTATTGGCATAACGTTCTTTATTACGTCAACCAAATGTCAAAATCCTGCATCAAGTTATACATAAAGCCACAATGAACTAAGATCGAGTAATATCGTAGATAAAACTTCCATTATGACAGAAGTTCATTACCCTCTCAAAGTGTTTCAATTATATACACGAGATATACAGATAAACAACAGTTTTGGCATGCTGGCCCGGAGGATTTTTGAAATTATTAATGTATATGTGGAATCTAGGGTCATCTAGTAAGCCGAGTTTCCAAAACCATGCTACGCACCTCTAACACTCTATGTTGACTTTGTAAATGTATGCCAACAGTCCCTTATTCATTGTTTTCTTTAAAAAAGTAAAAATATCATTACTGCTTTGTAGAGTTCTTTCGTTGTTAAATCATCAAAACAGTTCACATAGAGAAGGAGTCGAAGAAAAACTAAAAGAAATTAAAAAATATATCTTATCTGTAATTCATACAATATAAGGATGTCAAACATATATTTTGTAAAAAGCGTTTCCTAGTGATGAAGGTTTATTTTTTAAAGCAAGTTTACTAATAATTGTAAACTATCATCTGAATATAAATAATTACAAAAAGTCCAATACTAATAATGTATTCGTTTGCTTATGTAAGCAGATAATTAGCCGCAGTTGCGTTAGTAAAAATTCGAGAGACGTTTAGATTATTTTAAATGCCTGACCTTTATTAAGATCAAATTAACATTTTTAAAAAGACGTGCTTGTTAAGTTCGAAAAATCAACGGGCCACCAGAAATACATTTCGATCTTTAGTCCAATTATTTCAACCCGAAGCTCAACTGCTCTTTTATGCAAGCAACAATAGCCATGGTATTTCATTTTTGGCAAAGAAAATCACAACTAGTTACATTGCTCGGGTTGGAAATTTAAAAAGAACATTCGTCTTAAAAGTGTTACTTTTTAGTAAAAGGACAGAAAACGAAATGATAAATGCTTTACGATAAGAACAGTTTTCTAATCAGATCTTTTTGTGTTTGTAAGGAAGCGTGCGAAGAAATATATTGAGATAGAGATAAATAAAATAGTTCAATTTCAATGAGGATAGATGGTTATCTCAAACTTTGGTCATAAGTTAGTCTAACTAAGAACAAAAACTGGCAACTTTGAACACCACCATAATTTTACTTCTTTGTTCTGTTCATGAGGTCTTCAGTATTCTGTCTTCCGACTTTATACCATTTGAACTGTCATGAGGGGTACGTGTTAACGACAACTAAAACAAAACATGACTAAATTCACTTTTTACTGTTAGTGGGTGCATTTTAAAGTCGGTTGAAATAAGCCCCCTGTCAAAATCCCATGTTATTGGGATGCGTGTTTAAGCAAGTTAAAAATTTGACCGGTTACGGTCAGTAAAAGCCACATCGCTTACAACCCCTGTTATAAATACTTTTACCTCTACCAAGCCTTTAAAGCAGTCCCTAAGTAAAGTTTACTCTCCATTAAAAAACCGCCATGTTTACACATCGATGTGTTTACATTTCCGTCTGCGCTGCAATAAAGTGTTCCTTATAAGTGACAAAAAGTGCGGGTACTTAATTCAGTATGCACTTATTTTGAACTTATGTGAAGCAGTGAAGCATTTTTAAGCGACAGAATGACAGAATGACAGACGTGGAAAGAAATTGAAAAGGCGTGGCTTTTAAAAAATATATTGCTGCACGATCCGAAACACATAAGAAAAATATCACTCGTTTAGATGTTTTACTTATTTCTCTTGATAACTATGTAATTCCTTTCTTTTGCGATTTTTTAGGAAAAAATTAAGAAAATACCTAACGTCTTTTTGTGTCTTTTGCAACGTCGATATGTAAATTAGACACAGACAATCATCTTAGTAATAACTTTGAGTTTTTGTTATATTAAAGAAAGAAGTTAAAAAAATAATTGAACATTTAATGCAAATAACATTTTGTTAGATCATTAGTACTTTGCGTAGATTACGTTGAGTCTTTACATTATATATGCCATTATGAAATTAAACATGCAAGGTGAGTGATTGTTACATATTTAAAGTTAGCATTATTTATATAAATTCATCACTTGATCGGTTGATACAAGAAATAATGCCATATAGCCAGGGTACTGTCGTCAATGACAACCCTGTGTGGAGCAGAATGATGTTAGCCGCCAGTATCAATATCGTCTATGCTCTTAACTCATCCATCATCACTGACCTCTACTTGATCTCTCATATATTCACATTAACCTAAATACCACTCTCAGCTCTTATTAATGAAAACTTCTCCGTCCTTCTATTCCAACCACGTTTCACTAATCATCGTTCTCAGTTTGATTTATCTAACTCAAGTTGATGTCAAAAGACAGCGACAATGAAATAATAAGACAGGCAGAATACATTTGTAAGAATTCGACGTCAACATATTCATTTTCAAAAAAAGGAATATCCCTATTTTGATTGAGGCAGTTGACATCAAATAATGGCTATGAAGAAATTTTTAACAACTAAAATTATTTTTTAGAAATGTGCCTTGTTAGAAAAAAGTGTCTAAATGTAGATTCCAAAATGAAAACTCCCTTAGATTCCTACTTGAAGGATGCTTAAAAGGTATGGTGGCCACAATTAAGAAATATACATGTATAGTGTATATAAACACGATTTTCCCGAAATAAATAGCTACCAACTGCAGAAAGTATTAACATAGCGTTTAAACCACCAACTGGTAAGACTTTCAAAACATGTCGTCATGGTAAATGAATGAGCACAGTTTGGATTTATGATTGAAAAACAGCATTTGACTGTTTTCTTTCTTCACCCATTTTCTTCAAACTGACTTATCACTCACCTTCCTAGATATCAATTCACGTAACAATCCGACCACCAATTCATTAACAACAATGCTTGTAACTGTGCATCCGTACATAAAAGCATGTATCCCCCCCCCATGACCTACTGTTAAATAGATACACGATAACTTCGTCCTAGTCTTGCTATCGTTGAACATAATTGTACCCCCCCCCCCCCACACACACACACCCCTTCATATCCTTATCCGCATCTATTCATATCTAGATGAAGTGACAAATACAGGTATGAAATACATAATAAGAATTGGTGGTAAAAAACAACTTTGATTCGTCTAAACATATTTGAACTTCCTCACAGACATTTTGCTTCATAACAGCACAAAAGAGTAGTCAACTCGTGTCACTATTTGATGCGTTAAAGCTAAGCCTTCCGGTCTCAAGGGGAAATCATTTAATCTCCCGCCAAACTATTTGATCAGAAGTTGTTCGTCCGGAAGTCCATGGTG
>JAUUEB010075514.1:0-15618 GCA_032362205.1 Clione limacina | reverse complement strand
CTTGAATAAAAGTTTATTACACATTTAAAAAAAAAGAACAACATGACAATCATTTGATATTTTTAGTCTATATTTAATGATTTATATACATATCAAGACAAATGATCAATGATAATATACAGCAAGCCCATCTTATTACATACAACCGAACACTCATAAATAACAAAACCATATACAAAACTATATACAAAACTGTATGCAAAACTATATACAAGTGTTCTCATTTGTTGAGGATATCAGAGGATTAGAAAAAGTTCTGGCTTAAGAACAAAAGAGATTGATTCCGTCTGTCATACCGTATTAATCACTGATTACCAAGCCGATATCACAAGACGTAAAGACAGTAGAGACCTCCTCGTTACTATATCCTAGATTTTTAGTTAAAGAGTCTGGTCAACTTCTTGTTTGTCACTACTACCCTTTTTCGATACAGATATTATTCTGGGCAGACCAAAGCATTCGTTTATTTACTCCATTATCTCATACCAAAAAGTAGGTCAACGCCAATGTGGTTAGCTTATCAGATAAATACGCTACATTAAATCTTCGTTGTCATTCTAAGATAACTATCTATCACGACATTTTCCAATTATTGTCTTCGTGTCCCACATTTATCTTTTTTGTTGTTGGTTTTAAGTAAAATTTGTTTAATTTCTGATTATTTAACGTGGTTTTTATTTCAATTAATGATCCAACCGTCTAGCTAGACGGCATTTACATATATCACAGTAATTCAAAGTTAAACCCCTAGTGTACCTAGGGAGACACACACTGTATTATTCTGTATAAGATAAAATCGATAGTAATTTCGCATTCAATGTAACGCCTATTTTAGGATACAGCAGCCTGTTTACTTTTGATACTATATCATCTCAATAGATATGAATATTTGTGAATTTTTTAGAATGTTTGACAAATTGTATACAACAAAGAAAAGGTACGTCATTTTACTTAGCCAAAAGATATCAACTCAACTTACTGTTCAGTATTTCTTAGATTGCAGCTTTGTATAAATTCTACAAGATACACCCTATTTTATAAATACGGAAGATAACTTTACGACTATACAAATTTAAAAAAGTTATATGGATAAAGTTGAAGAAAACAAACATTTTAATTTATGATACAATACATGTCAAATAGCAATAAATAATATAATACATAGTAACAAAAAACTTGGTCGGTGATCGGCTTGGAACCCGTTTCACTTTGCTTGCAAAATGATGATTATTAATTTTAAATTTGTGGCTTCCGGCTTCCGAATTATTCTTGAGATTACCTTTTTGTTGTTGAAAAAGCCGTGCTAAAAGTAGCGTGACTTAAAAATATAAACTGTTTACTTCGGAGAGGAACACAACGTAAGCAACAGTTGTTGATGTGAAATTGTCCAAAGTTGTTTTGCAAGTCGCGTCGCGAATAATGAAAAGATGTTAGTTAATACAAGGCTTCGATGGGTTCAAATACTATTTTACAAAGGTGACTTTTGGCAGAAAAACAGATAACTTGCCTTTGGGATATTGTAAACATTGGTGTATTCGTACTGTGTTCTCAAGTTATTTTTATTATGGAATAAGCAAAATCAATCACAACTTGCATGCTGATTTATTTCAATATGATGTCCAAAATTATCCGATTATCCGAGAAATTAAATTGATATAAAAATAAAAACATCGGGTAAATTTGAAGAGTGAGTGTCTTCCTTTTTGTGTTTACGAATTCATCACGAGTTTATATAACTCAATTCGTCCTAATGAATCATGAAGCGATTTCAATAGTTGCATACATATAGACATATGTGTCTGCGTTGTATAAATATCGCTTAATTTACATGCATTTTACGGACCCAATAAAGTATATTCAATGAGTGAAAGCAGGCAGAATACAGAAAACAATGTTTTGGGTAATGGAAACTTGTTCTAGAAGACAGAGTGAATATGATATGACGTAAACAACTGAATGAGTTCTTAGCGCGTCCACTTGTAATGTCTCATTACATTGACGGCTTTCTTCATCAATATAAAGTCACTCATCTGCAAACAGTCAAATTTCAGAGAGAATCATTACGCATACAGGAGCCGGGGTCGATTTTCTTCCCAAATTTGCCAATTGTGTATGAGGAATATGGGAGCTGAGCTCATACACAAATTTATCTACAATAACAAATGCAAAATAATCATTCAAAGAGGAACAAAGAAAGCAGTCTTGAGCTTCTAGATTTCCAGGCATTCGATCTAGACGTCGAAGTACAATAACTGCGTTGACCCTTTCATTTAAATGTGCGTTTTTAAGTCGGGACTCGGAGAGCCATCCACGGGGATAATAAATGTATAAACAGGTGTATAAATCAATATGGTAATTACCATTGATGTTCCCCAAAAGTTTATTGATATGACAAAGAGAGAGAAATAATCAGACGGACACAGTATTGATAAGAAAGTATTGCACAGACGTTATGTTACTATAAATAGACGATACAAAGATATTGGTGTATTAACAAATAGTCCTTACCTATGGTTTTCGAAACAATAGTTTGGATAGTACAAGAAACATTATTTATTTTAATCCGGTGGTAAAACATTATATAAATCGAATTTTTGTTTACAAAATGCATGATAATATATATATAAGTCGTATTTTGGCAGACAGTTAAAGGACTTTTCTGATTTCAGCAAATACCATCAATTGATAGCACACACAACGATCAATACTCACTCAACCTAATACATTCAGGAATTCAGAACTATTTGAATTATCATGAATGTTATCATTTTACGTACACCTTTCTTATGTAAGTTGTCATCTGTTCTGAGTACAGAAAAATCCATCCAGAGACTTTTAAGGAAATTGTGCAACAAACAAACATACAATTCAACGTGTATTGTCATAAATATCAATGCTCTCGCTTACAAAGTGAAGATATTTCTTTTTCTGCCCGCATCTGGAGTTTTGTGATTCATATTATAATATAACGCATAACGTTGCTCTTCCTGATAACCATTTGTTATTAGTCAGACTAACACAAGCTCACAATAACATTGTCATGTGACATGCAAAGAACATGGTAAACAAGAACAATCAGCAATACGATATGAACTTCATTCACAAACAAAAATCATCTTTGCGACTTAAACATTTAATCAAAAAACAACAATGATGTGTCAAATGGATATTCTACATAATAGAATAATGGGAGTTCAGTCAACATAAAAGACAAAAGTAAAATGCAAACCTTTGACGAAAAAGGAGTTAAACGTGATGTTTACACACGTCCTATAGCCTAAATCGAGGGATGTCCTGTCAGGATATTCTATCAAATTGTTTGCTAACCAGTTTAACTCAAGTTGACGCTGCAAACTACTAGATTAGAATCTTAAACAAATAGAGAGACGGCCGCGTTCACAATAGCCTTTACACACACGATCCCGATTCATCTTTGCTTCTTTTCAGTCTTCCTAATCACCCAAATTATCCAATAACTTGGCCCGTCAAAGCGTAATGTCTAGCTTCGTTGACAAAAGCATAGGACAAAACCAAGGTTATTTATCTTGAAGAAAAAAAAACATCGATGTCTCTCCTTCCAATATTGTAATGGATTACATAATTAAAAAAGACTCAGTTATTTCCTACATATGAAACTGCAATAAACATAGAAAGTATGATTTGTCTTAAGCCCAGTAAACAAGTACGTCATCATGCGACACAGCCAACAATGTTTAACTAAGTTGGGGACAAATTATTGCACGCCACTGTTAAAAGCTTTTCAGTGAAAATAAAAGAAAGATCACTAGTTTAAGCTGTGTTTCCTACCTATTCATTTTAACTGATGAATAATATTTTATAAATGATAAATCCCTACACTTATTGCTGGTCTTGCCTTGTTTCTTAAGAAGTCTGCACAAAAAGGTTTGATATTTAAGGACGGCATATTCGAGATATATACATGATATCTGTATAGCGCTATTTAGTTGTCCTTATATCATATACACTATAACAAATTCAATGTAAACTGGTCATCTTTTTTTTTGCATAAGACATTGCGCACGTTGATGTCAATTTGTTTTCAAACAACGTACACATGGACTGTTTGGAACAGAGCAGCAATTGTATGTGTATAAGCAAGCGACGTATAATAGTAAGCGTCTACTATGTCATATATACGAATGTCATTAGACAAAGTAATTCGATTTTCACACTAAGAAGTGACTAGTGACGTCTATATATATATATACGTTTTATTAGTTGTTATAAAGAATTTCAATGAATGTTATATGATGTGAAAGTGTGTTGATTTCAAATGTGTATTCTGTGGATCAACATGTTTAACTATAACGTTTACAGCTAATATAAGTTCTCATGGTATTTCTATTTATTGTATTGTATTGTTTTCCGTAAAAACAAAATATGTAAACAAAATGCTTCATGTAACATCTATATATTTAGCATATGTCATTTTATCAATCCAAACTATAACCAGAGTGATCTGAAAACAAAAAGACAATTGAGATCATCACATTTTTTTAGTCCGTAAAAGCCTAAAATGAGTATATTAAATATGTTTTCATGACAGCTGATATGAAAATCACCGCCTTATAGTATTGGTTAATTGTTCAATAGAATAGAATGATCACATCATTGGTTATTCTAACAAAGTTGTATCTACTTATAAAAAATACAATAGAGACCATTTCCAAACTTTTCACCTGAAGGCAAAACTAAAACAGTTTGGTAATATAATTTTGGTCGTCAAGAAATAGCTTATCGGTAATATTTATCAAGCATTACAAATACATTGTCCTAGAAGAATAAGAAAATGAGATTTCCCATAATCACTGACGACAAACTAGACATCACCTTATAACTCGCTTATATTCTTACATTGTCTCTGAAAATGAATCTAGAGTTGTAACCCATTACTCAGTTTCACAAATCGCACGAGAGATTTGCTCCCTAACATTGCGAGCGCATCATTATTTCTGAATGCAATTGTGCACCATTCATCAAACACACCATTAATCTTCCTGCGTTCCTAAATTAAGGTCAAGGGTCCCTGCTTTGTGTATGATACAATGGCAACAGTTTTCTCTTACATTATAGTGTGAATGTCTTTTGAATGTAATGGGATCATTCGTATATCGTGTTTTATGTAATCTTCTCTCACATAAATCAAGACTATACAATTGTAAGGATTTATGTTGTGGGTCAGGGTTGAAAGATATTTGTTATTATTTTAGAGATCAAACAAACGCAATTCTGCGGCCATGGTTATCCATGGAGTTGAAGCGATAAGACATCATATCATAGAATAAACTTAGTGGCAACATAACTATACAAATATCGATAAACATGATGCCGCAAACGCAAATGCATGTGTGTCCACAATGTCCTGAAATGTTTTTACTATGTCAATTGTAGATGTACTTGAAAACTTAATAAAAAGGTTATCACACAGTATTTGTATACGGACTCCAAATTTTTCCTTCCTTTTCAGCATGATTGACTATTCAGAAATTTCTTAACCGCATGTCTGATAAAACCTTGGTAAAGCAGTACACATATTCAAAATATACGGGAATACATACATACGGAACTGAGAAATGCCCTCAAGCATGAAAACAAGCACTTAACAGTGACATTCTTGATTTATATGCGATGAACTTACTTACATCAAAAAAACGGTTGGTGTAAAAAATATAAGACAACATAAGAAAAAAACAATCACCAAATGGTAATATTATTGCATTTCATGTCTTTATATTAAGTTATCAAGTAGTCGGGAGTCGTTTGAAGAACTCTTAATTTAATTAAAAGTCTTCGTCTATTTTAAAAATAAGAAGTTGGAGTTATAAGACATTGAAAGAACCAGTCTTTTTCATCGAAGTTTCAAAGATACATTTTCAAATTCCATAGGTTATCACGATAATAACAAACGCAGCTATTTCATTTTAAACGAGTTATCGAAGCCTCAGACAAAAGCAAAGATAATCATATCCAGAACCAATCAACCAAAAATACGGTTTAAGATTAAAACTATAACTGCTCAAGCTTGTAAAAGGGCTGTAGGGAAAGTCGGAAAGGTCATTATTTTGACATCAGACCTCAGTTTGGAAATGAAATAAGTTCATGCTATTTTTTCAAATGCTCTTTTGTTTGTCTGAGTTGCCATTTGACCATATTAGTCAAGAAACTGCCAAACCAGGGCTTCAAAAACGTAACAAATCACTAGAAAAATGATCAATGTTAATTATTTATTCACACCAGTGTCGACATTTGGCCCTTGTGTTACCTTGATATCGCTTTTTGACTTTTAGTGAATTTTAACGTCTTGTATTACTCTTAATTAAAGTGGTCGAAAACTATGTTTCAGTTCAAAAAGGAATTTTAAATGACTCAATTTCAGAACAAATTATCATTATGACGCAATACCAAGATGAATGGATTGACAATTTGTTTCTAGCAAACAAAAATGTAAGGTTTAGTCTTCATTTTGCACATATCAGTAGCTACAAGTCCTACAATTGTTATTCTTTCTGTTTTCAAAACGTTGATAATCGTGTCATCTCTGATTTTCCCCATGCAACCTTTATTTCCGATGTGTTTTTGTTTGTTAACATAAGATGAGCATCATTACATCCTTTCTTTAGTTTTACTATATTTGACTCAATTTTCAATTAGATGGAAGATGTTCTAAAAATGAACATTTTGTCAAAACCAATGAAAACAATCCCACAAGATACAACAACAATATCTTAATAACACTCACAATTTAAAATTAAAAACAATTTGCAATACACTTTCAAAAACATACATCGACATCACATCATACTTATAAAGTGTTGAAAGAAATTAAAGTTCATAATGTGACAATCACACATACCTAAACAAATACATTGTATAGACACTTGACGAACGACGAAATCGTAACCACACATTATAACACGAGAAAGAGATAGCATACTGAATCAAATATCAATGTATGTTTCAAAATACGGAATATAACATCGATACATACAATTGTAAAAAAAATAACTAAAACAACGTATACTGTTACATATACACCATGAATAATGAAAGCTAAGTAAACATCGAGAACAAAAGGTATAAAGAACGATGTGATGAACAAGGCTTAAATATTGCTTAGCACACAGAGTCACCGTCTTATAGACTAAACCATGTGTTTTCATTCCAGACAAGATTGTGTAAGACTGCGGGTTTGCAAAACGGCAAGCTCTGTAATAAAATATGACGCTGCAAGCTTCTTAATTGTAATTTAAAAATGCAGAGAGACGAACGCTTCTATTGTTTGTCAATAGCGTATACAAACGTAATTCTTGTTTGGTTTCTCTTCTTTTCAAATCCCCCTAATAACCAACATTGTTCCATCCGCTTGTATCATTAACAAAATACGGTGATATGTATGACAATTGTTTTTGTTCTAAAGAACTGTTAATAAAGTATTAAACACATTGTATACTTAAATTAATCTTATAGTTTGTGTATTACCAGCTGCACACGTGGAAGTCTAGAAACCAAAACTATATCAGAGATACGGGCGGGTACCCGGCTACCAGCCAGGAAGAACACATAAAATGTTTTTTTTAGACAAGCACCTAGATACTTTTCTTGCACACATGTCAGTAATGAGTAATTCCCCCCAAAATCGGTTCCAAAGAGACGACACACTTCAATAGCAACCCCCTATTTTCAAGCTTTTCACATTTCTTCTTAAACTGGCAATATCATAAAAATTTAAAAAAGCTAGATGATCCTAGATGGTATCATTTATAAAAGTCATAAAATGTACTTAAAAAAATGCTCATTAGCTTAATTGAATATTCGTGAATATTAATGAGAAAGTAAAATAAATCTGTCTGTTATGCCACATTTTTCAAAGTTGTCTTTGTCCCCGAATATAACGTGTCTATTGCATCAATCACATAATGCACTATTGACTAGTTTAGTATAATTAACTTCACTTTACACACTTAGCCTAGCACTGGTGGTTGCGAAATTCGCCACAAAAGGTAACGATTTGCAAATATTCATTCGCGTAGTTTTTTTTATATAGGCCGTGCATGTGATGAAACGAACATAGTTGATCCCTAAATTTATTTATTTGAGTCACTAATGTGTATGCAATAAAAGATATTCATTATGACCTGTCATTCGTGTAAATATATCTAAACACCCTTTGTTCTCAAAGTGATAACCCAGTAGAGACTAGCATACCATATTTTTATATCTGACAATAGAGATAAATCAGCCATGAAAAAGTCTCACCAACCTTCGACCTTTACATGACAAGACAATAGGGACCAGCACGCAACTATATGTCTGGAAGTATAATCAAGAAGATGGAAATATGTCTGGCTTTCGGACAACAGAGATGGATTCCGTCTATCATGGCGTATCAATCACTTTTTACCAAGTCATTATCCTAGGACAATAAGACAGTAGAGACCACCTCGTTACTTTACCCTAGAATTAAGTTTGAGTCGAAGAAGGTTGATCAACTTCATGTTCCTCGCTACTACATCTTTATCGAGATAGAGTTTACTTTTGGTAGATAAAATTATTCGTTCATTTACTCCATTATATTCTACAAAAGAGTAGAAAATTAGGTCAACGCCAATGTAGTTAGCTTATCAGATTATCTTCATTGTGTTCTTGTTTCTTGTAAACGTTTATAAAGGTGTTCTGCTTTTTTTAGGATACACTGAAAGAGCTTGGGAAAGTTAGAACATCGGTTATAATGCATTGAGTATTTTCAAGTATATATGCAGGGAATATAAGTACATCTGTTTGGTCAATCTGACGTCAATGATTGTCATTAATTTAATTTAGTGTTTTAAAAAGTATATTTCTTGACCAGGACGAAACCGAATACATGTTTTGCTATATCAGTAAAATCAGTTAGTTGATAGTTCACTCAAGAAGACTAGTAGAAAAAATAGTATTTGACATTAAATAATTCTTAATCAACGCGCATCTAGCTTATACTTGTGCTGCTTCCTACATTGTAGTTTTACCGGAATGGTATTTACTTGTTAAGTTGTTCACATTTTGGAAAAACCCAGGAACACACGCAAAAGGTCCATTCTAAGATCCCATTACAAAAAATCCTTAATATAGAGCAATGTAAAACACGAACCATTTCGGTCCACAGCAAAATTGATTCCATTTGTCTACAGATTGCTTGGGACTTTCTTAATACAACATATATTGCTTAAGGCACAATAATCGAAATGATTAGAACAAAAAACGAGACAGTGTCACCCTGTGTAGCCATGCCTCCAAGAGCAACAACTCTTTCTCAAAGAAAATGCTTGACGGTTCAAGGTTGCGATCAATGAGATCACTGTCCCAGTAAATGAACAGTTTAATTGTGATTACAATATGGCAATTATGTAGTCCATCTGTGTGTGTTTTATTTTTTCATGCTTTCTGCACCGTTTTCTTCCCACTGCTTGTTCTTAAATAATATTACAACAATAATTAACTAACACAACTTAGTCACTAATTAGACGTCACACTATAATAAAGGTTAAATTAGTATTGAGGTTTGAATATTTTGTTAACAATATTTGTGGTACAAATGTGTTTTAAAGTAAACCAACAATTAGCTTGATATTTAGTTATGGGTTATATACCAATTTTAAAAGTTAGTTTTAGTTGTGTTTTTAAAACTAAAATTGTTTAGTTTTAGAATGTTTAATGTTCTTAACCTTGTAAGAATTTATAATATAAGTGCGACATAATTACGGCCCATAGTGCACGTCAAACGTAGACAAATTAAAGAACGTTAATGAAATATTGGTTACGCTTTTTAAAAGTGAGAGAGCGCGGTTTTTATTTTCTTATTGATACAAATCTAATGAACCAGAACATATGTCATATAAGGTCAAATCCACTTAAATTGAATCATTTGACTATACAAACTTAAATAGTAGATGGCGTACAGTGTTTGCTAAACGTAAATCGTATACCCCTTTTATAAAAGGGCAGCAAGCAGATGATGATCACTCTATGCGTTGCCTGCCATCAGTTTTCAACAATAATAACGTACATTCAGTTGTCACATAAATTTTATCACATCCATTTGTAAGTTACTTTCCTTCTTTCTTACATCCGTAAATTTAGAAATAAATAAAAAGGAAGATACGGCGAAATAAATGTGTTATATACTTTTTAAGCAAACGGTCGATAGCACTTAATGAATAACTTAAGCAAAGGTATACGTTTCTTTGACATGATATGTACCGTCGATAATTAAAATGAATGCAACACTTATTGAATTCAGACGTTTATACAACTTATTAAAAGATTAATTTATTATTGTGTTCATGTCAGCTTATAAATCCAGATCAGTGGGATCAACAACAGTAGCTTGTATCTTTTGAAAACTCATTATTGACTTGTTTTTGCCTTTGGTATTGCCAGGTGACGCGTCGTGTCAGTAAAAGTATTCAGATGTCAATGCGTTGATACGATTCAGTCAATCTATTCCACAAAAAGTGGTAGACATTCAAATGCAAATCAAATATCTTCATGAAGTGAAAAAACTTATATTTACCTTGCGGATACGGAATGCATTTAATAAGTCAGACATGGCAGCATTTACATATATTTTAAAGAAGGTAAATTGACCCTCAGGCATCTTCTACTGCATACAATTATAACTATGATTTTAAGCAATATAAAGTTCATTTTGTAACGATAAAAGTATTCATAATTCCAATATTTGTCACGATAAATAACCATCAACTTACAAACAAACTATATATTTGTGTACATATTTATATAACTTTTTTACGAAGCTTGCAATTAAAGGGTGATGAAAGCTGAGGTCATCCTAGTTTGTTGTAAAGACGAATGCAAATTTAATGTATTAACATAACTATTCGCGCATATTGACCGCCTGGTCATTTGAGGTAAACATAAAGTAGGGCGTAATTCAAAAGTTAAACATATTTCTCTCCTAACATTTTTTTTTATAATTTTGAATTCTAAGAAAAGTTACTTGTTAAGATTGAAAGCAGGTTTTTTCGAGAAAAAAAAAGAGGAAAGGGGAACAAACACAATTGTTTGTGCAGTTTAAAAGCGACAACAGGAAAGACACAAACTGAAGTATGAATCCAACTTGTACGTGCTGAGATTAATGTTAGTCGGACAGCACACCTTAACAATCAACATGACTTACGCCTTTTACCCAAATTAGAAATGATGTTCCATCTCTAAATGTATTATTTTACCTAGATTCATAAGACTTTCTTGTCAAACGTTCATTACATTCCTAATGTTATATTTTGGTTTTATTTGACTATGCTTGCGTTTCTATTAACAGTAATATGTACACAGATGGTGGATGGTATTGTCAGATAGGAAAATAAAAAGAGAGACTGTTGCTCAATGCGTTTTGATTTGTTAAATGGTTGTTTCAAAAGTAGAAGCCTGCTACATATTTTAAAACTGATAAGACTTATAACGTTGGTTCACAAAGACTTCAGTTGTTTTCTGTGGATTTCATTTATCGAATTAACGACATATCACAACATTTTTTAATTTTTTTAATCTAATCGCATTAATACATCTTTTGAACAAAACTGACTTGGGTATCTATACTCGCAGTACGCCGTTTGAAGCTCTCTGGACTATGCAAATACAACCCTTCTGGGACGTTTGGAATATTTAAACGCATTAATGAAAAGGAAGTCACCATCAAATGAAACTTATATATCAGTTAGCTCATGTAAAGCACTTAGTTTAAAGAAAACATCAATGAAAATATACTTGTGACAATGATTATCATTTTTAGAGGTCCTGTTTTGGATGCATGCCACATACAACCATGTGTATTATTATGTATCATACCCGATATCATTATCAGATTACCAATTACAAACCTACGTTTTCGTTATTTTGTTAAAGGTCTTTTTCCTATCATATAATTGAAGAGTGATTATTTGTTTCAAGCGTGTGTCCTCTTATTATATCGAGAATTCGAGGCTTTAGCTAGCTCTTTTTACATCATAGAATAATCAAAGCTAAGTCAGCATAAAAAGCAAACAGTTAAAGCAAAATCGTGATGAAAAATGAAAAAGTCGTTACCATAATTTCCACACACGTATTTTAGCCTAAAGCGAGTGCTATTCCTGTCAATATAGTCTATGAAATGGTGTGCTAACAAGACAACCGGTTTTCATTCAAGTTGACGCTTTAATCTACTCCATTGGAGTTCTAAGATGTTGAGAGACCATCGCGTTCCCTCGTCTTGTGCTATCCTATACACACGCATTTTCGATCTTCCTTACTTGTCAACCTTTCTAATTACCAAACTTATCCCATCAACTTGACCTATCAGAGCTTTATGTCTAGCCTATATACACAGCTTGAATATACCAAAGTTGTAGGGATCTTATAGCAAAACGTTTTAGATTGAATCGTATCGTGTGTTTGCGTCTATAGGCTTACAATACTCGGCCTTAACATGTTCAAACAAAATGCAAATACAGCTGTATACATGTTTTTACATAATTGTATATTAGTTATTTGTAAAATTTCCGTGTGTTATAAAGTATAAGATGTACAGACTACCTGTATCCAAAATTGAATGTTCGTAAAGATGATACTTTGACTCATTTTTGAGAGAACAAGAAGATGACTTATATGTGACGAAATATAACGTGCGTACTAAAAGCACACTGAAACATAAATACATACCAATCAAGAGTGGTATGACATATACAACTAGTTATAAGATAATATAATCTGATAAATTAATCAAACAAACTGAGACCTGTGATGGTCAGTAAAACCACGACATTCCCCTTCCACTATTTATGTTTACATCACCAGTCTCATATTGTATGATATAATCAGAATCAATAAATACAGTTTTGTGAAGTCCTCCACCAAAAGAGTCTCGATCGGCAAAGCCGATAGGAAAATATAGAGAAATAGTACTAACCTTGCGGGAAACCGGGTTTCACTGCGAGCTTTGAGCTACTAGCTTGCGGCAGGCAGATCCTTTAGTCTCTTGAATGATGCTTCTCCAATATTTCCTCTTCCGTTTTGTTTCAGACCGGTGACCTCGTTGTGCATTATGTTTGTTGTTGTTAATTTTCCCGGTTTCGCCAGAGCTTTTGTTCACCCCCCCTCCCTTTCTGTTTAATTATTAAGTTATGCCGAATTAAAAGAGTTTATGTTTCCTCATATGTGGGCATTTATACCTGAGTTCGGTGCGTTTGTTCAGTAGAGGCTCCTTGCTCTTCAGTATTTCAAGCTTTTCTGAGAGACAGACATCACATTTCCTGGTTCCTCGCTTATATCTTCTGCACTTTTTTTACGATTTCCCATTTGATTATGGGTGTTGTGCCTATGTCTTTCTTTCTCCAGAAGTGTGTAGCCAGTGTAGTATTGTCGCTTATGTATGGGTGTGCCAGGTATGAATATTGGAGAAGCATCATTCAAGGGACTGATGATCTGCCTGCCGCAAACTATACGCTTAAAGCTCGCAGTGAAACCCGGTTTCCCGCAATGTTAGTCCTGATTCTATATAAAATTAGAATCGACACTATCTATTTAGCGTATGTAGCCAATAGCTTGAATCAATAATATGCATTGATTTGTTCCTGTTTAAGTCATCTTGAGAACATATATAAACGTATTATTTACAAAGACACAAACGATAAAACAATCGCAAGAGATGATTACATTAAGTCTTTCATTGTTTACAAGTGGAACGTTAAATTACACTTGTATGTTCTAGGAGTGAATAATGCAACACACAATTATTCCAAGAATATATTTCTGACTCTGTAGTGAGTCATAAATAACGTAGGTTTCACTGATCTTCTTGGCTAGTACCTTCTTATGTCTACTAGTAAATATGTACTCAGTGTTGTATGTTTCCAAATGGTTAAAGTAAGTGAATCATTTCTACCATTAGACAGTATATGTGTGTAGTATGCTACACCACGTGGTTTAATTGAAAATCACACATTGTATGTACTCTTTTGAATACAGAGGTTTGACTTGGATTTGTATTCGACTTTTTCTTACACAAGTTCATATACAAACACGTAGTACTTATCTATGATATTATAAACCAGGGTTAGGGTACTGAAAGTGACAATAATTAATTATCATTCGGTGGTAAAATGTTATATAAATTGTATTAATGTACACAAATTACATGAATATATATATATGAATCAAAATGTTTATCCAAGAGGCCATATAGCTCTCTACTCTTAACTTTGTGTGAAAATACAAGATATCCTAGTTTTACGTGACTAAACAAAGATTAACGTTTTTGCATGACCTACTTTACTGAGACCAATGGGGACTCATCGGACCAGAAGCTGAACACCAATTATGCAAATTGTATAAGAAAGTGATGCATCGGCCGTTAAATGGATGCTATATTTAGATTATAGGTGAACGGATTTTTCTGATATCAGGATAGAAAGACATTTGATAGCACAGACAGATAGGAATGCTCCCTTAACTATGTGGGTTAGAATTCGTGAAGCTTGAAAGAGCTATGCCAGTGGTTATAAATAGAGGCATAGAAAAATATTTAATCGAAAACAATGGTTAAACGTATTCATGCAAGTCATGCAAAAAAGATAAACATTGTAAAACACGTCAAAGCACCTACTCATATCATGAAATCAAAATGCTTTGGAATAAAGAAAACAAAGGCTACAACATACATTATGTTATGATTCGTCATAGACTATGATAATTGAACGGAATTGAACTAATGTTCGTCTTTTTTTACATTGCAATAAGTGACTGCGTTTTGTTAGCCACATCAATTTTAAAAAGGTTCTGACCATTAAAACATATGCATGAACTATAAATAAGTCTAATTCAAATGATAAGGTTCATATTGAAACACCTCAAATAACCGGGCTACCTCAACAAACGCAAATAATTAGCGAAAATGTGCCCACATCGAGCCCAGCATGTGCTTTGGGATTTGATGTGGAATTTAAGTAAACCAACCCAGTGGGAGGGGTCCAGTGGTGCCACCCATACTAACCAAGTCACTGACCAGCACCTTTTATGACGACAGCTCACGAACACACGATATCTAAACAAGCCGATGTATATACACTCTCTGACGAGCCTTATGGCGTAACAATATGTAAGAGGTGAGAGCAAAGTTGTTTGTATTTGTTATATTTTGTCAATGATTTTTATTTTCCAGGTCTCTCTTCTTGCATGCTGTCATATTTCAACTTTTCCGATAATATCTTAACAAGTTAATGATCCTAAAAAAAAGACTAACCTGAAAGCGAACAGGTTCCATTGCTCGTGCAACATGTCCATCCTTTCTTATGTATGACTGTCGTCTCAATTATGCATCATCTTGTTATTGTTGTTGCTTATTGTTTCCCGGTTATTTCCGATCATTTTGCACCACCTTCTCTTTTTGACTGTTTTTGTAGTTAATGCCGACAATGAGAAGTCTATTCTTCCTCATATATGGGCATGTGTACATCAACAATGTACGTCTGTTAAAGAAATATTCCTTGCTTGTCAGGACCGCATGTCCTTGTACCTCGTTTGTACATTTTGCACCGTTTTATAATTACCAATTTGACTGTTGGT
>JAUUEB010075513.1:0-24872 GCA_032362205.1 Clione limacina | reverse complement strand
GTTGGTGGATGTCATTGTTCTTTTTGGGAAGCTACTAGGTAAGTTAGACATTGAATGCTGCTTATCTAAATTATATCACTTCATACTTTGATTTCGTTGAAACGTGTATAATTATCTATTAATAGTGTGGTCGGCAGGACCGGATAAATACTTTTAGTGGGCCCCAAGGCTCATTTTGAAACCGGACCTTGCGAGGGCCCACTTTTATTAGGAAAAGGCCCCGCGTTGGCCCTCTTTTCTTAAAAAGAAATGCCGGGGCCCTAGGCTAAGCCTTCTTAGCCTGTAAGGGTTGATCCAGGCCTGTCGGTCGGTGGTGGTGGGGGGTAGCTTGTTCCCACTGGCAAACTGGCCACGAGCCGCTGGTTATAATTGCGTACTAAACGTAGGTAGTTAGGTAGGTTCGTTTGTAAGGGGTTATTTGAGAATTTCAAACTAATAATTGCGAAGCTTCCAAGCGAAAAGCAGGACTTAAAAAATCCCATACTTATTTTTAAAGGTTTCTAAATACCTATGCAATTGCCATGTGGTGGTCTCCGCAGTTTGCATTTGTGCTGCTTGTTTGAATAATTTTTAAAACGATATTTGTATTAAATTATTTACTTGAAAATACAACATAACCCCATTGAAAACTGATGTAAAACACAGTACTGCATTTGATCCAAAGATCCATAATGAATGAGTATTTCCCTGATTCTTAGAAGAAGTACCAGGTGTTATAACTTTTAAACTTATATTTTTTGTAGACATTTTGAATTTTTCACTGCAACTTTTGAATATTTGTGATAATAAAATAGCACTGAGAGGAAGCGTAACGATCAAATCAGCGATCCGAAATTCTAGTAATCTCATAATTTGTAGGTACGAATTTCTATTACTAATATATATTTACTCTTGGGACGCACAGAGTAGGAGCAATGGTGCCATTCACACGTAATAATCTCATTATCTGAAGGTACTAATTCATCCCTTCTCATAAGAAATCTGTAAAATAAGTCAAAGTTCTATTCGTTTAATAGAAATGTAGTTCAAATGTCATACTTTATTGGGGTTATTGAGTACTAGTTCAGGGAAATGGGCTAAAAGTTCACATTTTATCGAACTGCTTTGTCTAGGTATTCGGATGACAATTTATTTCTAATCAGCGCGATCCGAGTAAATAACCTCGGTGCGTATGTATTTTGGTAAACGTGTTTGTTTTAATTTGTGAGACCAGTGGAAGAAGAAGATTAAGGACGAGTCTATAATAGAAATTTGATAAAAAACGTAGGGCTTAATTCACCCCTGCAAAATTTTGGTCGAGCATTCTCCTTAAAACATACATGTGTACGGAATATTACACATTAGATGATTTTAAATTTATTGATTTTACTTAATCAAGTTTATTACAATTTGTGATAATTCTCAATTCTAACACAATAACTTGTGCTTTACACAGTTTGTTCAATCTAACTAGACACAGCAATTAGTTTCCTTCCATTTTCTCCTTAACGGCTTTTGGTTAAGAGAACTTAACCTCCGGTCGTTTGGTGCGATATGTGATGCATTTACGTGTTTCTTTTAGATAATAATCATTTTCTTCCTTTCGTTGTATTTGTGCAGCTTTTGCGATCTGTGTGGTCCGTTATATACAGGGTGTCCCACTGTTAAGTCCAAAATGTTTGTTCTTAAAAACCGAACTAACTATCCGATTTTGACAAATAATATATCAATCAAAAGATGAGATCCTGGGACACCCTGTATCCATTCATTCATTCACACATTCATTCGTTTGTTCGCTCGTTCATTTATTCTTTCGTTCGTTGGTTTGTTCATTCATTTATTCATCCATTTATTCATCCATTTATTCAGTCACTCACTCATTTTTTAATGGTAAGATAGTATCCATTAGAGAACTTTTTTTCCTTTGGTCGGCTATGGATCAGCGCACAGTTTGCTTGTTAATCATTACGTTTTCTACCAACATAATAAGCCATTCTTGCCAGATTTCATGGATGCTGTCTAAAAACGTCTTTCAATTTAAGTTAACATTTTCTCCAAAAAATTAAAAGCTAACTAATGTTTTTTTTATATACGCAGATATGACTATTTTAGTGCACAACAAAAACCTTTGGTAAATAGCTGTTTGGTTGTGCGCGCCGCCGGTAGTGATAGCCAGTATTTCTTGGGAATCCCGTGAATTTCTGACGGGCATCGGTTATGCCTGGTTGCCCATGCGGATCATAATTATTTTTTTAGCATTAAGTCTTTACATTGGACACATCATTATTCTATAATTTATTCATTATTACCAATCACCAATAATTTCCAACACATCTTGTTTGTTATCAAACAAACCTTTTTTCTTGTAGTACTTGTTTTAGAGGGTTAAAAAAAAATACGATCAGGGTTTATCATTACTTTGTTGTGGATAATAATACTCCTATCATATCAACAGACAGGGGCGTTGTTGGAAAGTCTATAGTACCGTGGGGTTTGAAATGAATGTTCGTCACGTGACTTTTCATCAACACGGACTTGGATCAAATCCCTCGAGCGACGATGATTTTTCAGTGCCTCTCGGTTCACTCAGCTGCTAATTAAATACCCGACTATAGGCAATGAATGTCTATGTAAGATTGCTAAGGCGATGCCATGAACAGGCTTGGCTCCCTTGTATACTTCCCAGGAAGCTGAGAATGTACCAGGTTTGTCTCAATTGTTGGGGCAATAATAACTGTGAAGCGCTTGAGCTTACCCCAAAGGGAAAGCGCTATATAAGTGCCATTATTATTATTATTGTTATTATTCACCAGCATCATATTACACACAGATGTCAAGAAAGTTCGACGTGTCTTTCAAATAGTACTCACAATAGATAGGGTGTATTTATGAAAATTTCAGTATTCAATAAAGCGCATTTCCCTAACCTTCATTCACTACTGCATCACATCGACGTCTCATTGAATATTTGTTTCCCAATGAAATGTATGGGAGTAATTCCACTATTCAACCAGGGCCTGTACAAGTTGTTTGAGATGTTAAGGTTGGTTAATACGTTTACGAAGCCACAAAGCAAGGGTATCCCTAACATATTCAATAGAAATCATGTCCGTAGACATCAACACATTGATGCTTTTAGCTTGCAAGTCTTTGCTGTTAAGTTTTCACGCTGTGTTGCCTGCATTGATATCCTGTCTGCTTGTTCATGTTTTTGAAAAGGGGGATAAAACATGCTTAAGTACCCGACGACTGGCTCCAGTGTCACATAAACTCTATGTGGTACCTTTGTTCAAAACGACCACTATAATAGTCAGCTGGGGTCATATTTCATATTTTGCTATTGAAATGTTTTTGTTATATGATATTTATGAATGTTTGATATGGGATAGCATTCAGCAAATGTAGATCATGCAGTTTTATTTGAAAGATAAAAGAATGGATGAATATTGAATATCGTATGTTACTTCAAATCTTCGTCTTCATAATATTTCTAACGTATATATTTACAGACACATATTAAGGTAGTAATATTGTAGCATAGGCACGCACGTAGCTTAGAGAATCATAGCTTTGTGGGGAAGGGGGTGGGGTGAAATAACATAACAAAGGGGCAAAGCTGTTTTTGATCTTTTTTCACATTAAAGTTGATAGTTTCCAATAAACACAGAATGACACATTGTTAGTTTCTTTTCAAGTTGTAAAAAAAGCTGCTGGGATTTCAATTAATCAGGAGCTTAATATTCGGAAACGTTGACAGAATGTATGTAAAATTATGCATTTAAGAAAAAAATTTAAGGTTTTGATTTTAATTTCTAATGATAAAAAGCTTTGTTTTTGTGGAGGGGCATACCCGAATGAGATTTTGAAATTATTGAATTAGAATCATTCACTAAAGAGGGATCTGCACGAGATTTGTACTTATTAATTAGTTTTAAACTTTGCATAATTTTTAGAAATTATTGAAAATATGTATGCAAAATTGTGCCGTTAGGTAGGGATTAAAATGAACAAGTATGCAGGCTCGTATCTAGGGAAAGGGGCAATGTCACCCATCTAAGGAAACTATAGAAGAAATGCCATATATTTACACCACTTACACCTTATTTCGTCAACTACTAACGCATCTTCATGTAATTGTATCGTACTCGACTCTATAATTGATCTTACTTTAAAGTATAGAAAGGGAAAACAGGAATACAGCTGGGTATTATTGCAAGGCCAATATTAAGGGAGGTGGCAAATACAACCCGTGAAACCTCCTAGCTACGTGCGTGAATTATTCGTGATATATCATTATTCTCAACTAAATCTCTTATAGAATCTAAATCCTAAAGACAGTCGTTAAAATTAGACCGGAGACAGTCAGCAAAGCCATCACATTAACAAACCCTACTATTTATCTATAACGAGCCTATAAAGCAGTCAATATTTTGCATTTAATATACCCCAAAACAAACCGAAGTAAACGAGTAAGACGCTTACTTGCTGAATTTGGGCTGTCATAAAAAAACGACACTGGAAATGTTCATCAGAAGATGCAAACCGCGCGTGTACTTAATTCAGTATGCACTTATAAATTATGAGAAACATTCTTTTTTAGCCGACGGAGACGCCAGACCGATATAAAAATTGAAAGTCTTACTCTAAGCTTAGAGCTTGGCTTTTATCCATTGTCATTATTACGTTTTTTGGTGATGATATTGTTGATAGCAAACAAGTGCAAGCGAGACGCTTATCTAGGTTTTTTTAACGGAGTTGAACAAATTGGCGTTTTTGTAAGGGAGAGGGGCATCTTTGAAATTCATGTGCAAATTGTGCAAACGTAAAGCATTATTTCTTTTTTCACAACATGTGGGAGGGGGAGTATTGTCCCGCCTCCCATATACACGCCTGGTGCAAATCAAACAACGCACAGGTGCCGGATGAAATGATTTGTTTAACCTAATGCAGCTTTGAACTCATTAAAGTAGTTTAACAAACCCTGTTGAAGCGTTAAAGTTGATTATTTCTTACTTTTATACTCGCAACCTTTACAAAGAACTTGGCAATAAAATAAATCAGCTAATCTTTTTCCTTTCACACGGGAACAATTTTTAGATTTATAAGTTTGGATAATTGGAATTCATGCCTGGTGGAAGAGGATGGGGGGTTTGTAACTGAACTGGATTGGAATATATTTGCAGACTTTCTCATGAATCATGTATGATAAACAATGTTATTCAATTATTGAGTTAGATAGTTGAAAGATGCATAACATGATGAAGTGTATTCATGGTCATGCTAAATGGCATTTAAAGTTTGCTTTAAACTATAATTTACTTTAGATTTTTGCATTCCGAACGAATAAAATGTGCACAATCAGCACTAAATCCTTTCAAACATATGACTTATTTGACAAATGTCACTTAATTCGAGTTTTCGCTTTGTCAAGATTTCATATTTTTAAAAACATGGCTCTGAAAGTTTTAGGGCGTCTAATCCCTACGAGATAATGTTAAACAGATTTAAGCCTGGCGATTTCGTATCATTATCTATCTAATATTTTATCGTATTTGTATATACAGTTGAACTTGCTCAGCGGCCACCTGCATATAACTGTATATACTAGTTATACTCAAGCACAGGTCGCACAACGTGATGGCGTTCATTGTTTATTTTACTGAACTGTGATAATCTAGAGACCGATATAGCACAACATACACATAGTTAATTAAATGAATAGAGTGAAAATCTATAATAGACACAAACAAAACATAGATGACAAACTAGTCTTATATATATAAAAAAAAAGCTATAGTCTGCTACTAAATCATTAATATATTATTCAAATTATTTAAAAAAAAACGTCATTTCTATACCAAAACTTTACATACAATCACATGTAACCCTTAAACCGAAAAGTACTCGTTTCTGACAAGACTAAAACCGAACTTGAAGACAATAAGACTTGAAGGAATTTATCTGGATTAAAATTTCATGAGAAGCATAAACGAAAAAAAGATTAAACTCAATTTGTTTTGATAGATTTATGCAAGTGTGGTCCTATAGGTTTAAATCGGGCGCTTAAAAAGGTACAAGGGCGATGCTCCCCTTTTGAGATAAAAAACGCTCTAAATTTGCACCATGTTAAACTCATTTTTTTAATTACGGGGGCTTCACGGCCATTGATTTGACACAGTCCAAGGTTGTCTCCCCCTTTTCGAAATCCTGGCTACGCGCCTTGTTTTAACAACCAGTAACGTATGACGATATTTTCTCCATATCTTCCTAATCATGTCTTATGTGACCGACTCGATGGCCTCTATTCTTCTATTCCTCCATTGCTCCAAGATCCGGTACTTGAGTTGGGATACCCGGTCCTTTATGATAATATTCCAGACGATTTAAATCCGGTGATCTGGCCGACCTTGGCAGTCGCGCACGGTCTAACGCCAATTCAATAGATATATTTCCAAAAAACATGTCGGTGATGTATACAACCATATATACATAAACAAAACTCATTACAAAAAAGACAGATAGAATTAAATTGCAGATAAATTTAAAGATATCAAAAATAATAAATCATCTAGTTGTTATGTGAGCATGGGTGACGCAGCTTAAACGCTTGATAGTGGATTGAAGGCGCGTAGCCAGGACTTTGAGAAGGGGGCAAAAACCTTGGTTATTATCAAACCAATGGTCCCAAAGCCGCCGAAAATGTTGAGATAAGTTAGAAATGGTGCAAAGTTAGAGCATTGTTTATCCAAATACGGGGGGGGGGATTCCCCGATGTCTCACTGGTTAAGCGCCTGGTTTGTTAATTTACAATTCAAATTATTTCCGCAAATAGCCTGTTGGTCTTCAAGAAAATTACGAATTAACAAAATTACGAGCTGTTGCCGTACCTGAATCAGGCACTGCCAATTGAAAAGGTATGACGTGCACATTTTGTCATACTTAGTAAATACGTCAAAAGATAAACGCAATTAGAAAGTAGATGATTTATCTCAATTATTAACTATTATGTTTTTGTGAAAATAAGTTCGTAAGGAGTCCATGATACATTAACAATCTTTATAGTTGATAGGACTATTGGTGTGAGTGTAAGAGTAATGGTCTTCGCTATAAGTAATTATTATTACTAGCCTCAGTATGAACACTGTTATAGACACTTCATGTCTTCCTGGTGTGCATCTAAGGATCGTGGTTGACGTATCTAGGTGAAGAGTGCATGTGTTTCTATTATGAGAGTTCGCATGTAAATATTAGCACACATATTGTATATTCTTAAAAAAATTATCATTAAAAAGTCAACGGAGTCAGCGGAGTCAGCGGAGTTAGCGGAGTTAGCGGAGTTAGCGGAGTTAACAATGAGGTATTTCAAATAATTTTGTTTCCTTTAAACTTTGAACACTTTTAGTGTTCTAATTTTAAGTCAATTTAGTTGATTATATCATCATCTTTTAAAAATTAACAAAAAGCGCCTTTTTATTTATGCCTGCATTCATATCTTTCTACACCTGTTGCGTCTATTTATGACTTTTGCTCCGATGCTTTTAGCATAATTGTCTTAAACAATATTATTATATTTTTTGGACTATTTATTTTTTAACAAAATGCATATTAAAACTTTAAAAAATCTTAAATCTAGAAACGTTAATTAAGAACAAATTATAACAACTCATTACTATACTAAAAACAGAGTAATAAAGAACAATAACATTGAAAAAACAAAAACAACAACAACAACAACAACAACAACAACAACGACAACAACAACAACAACAACAACAACAATAAAAACAATAACAACAGCAACTACCGCAACAATAACTTAACAATAACTTAACAATAACAACAGTTGCAACACGAATATCAACAACAGCAGCACCAGATATAAAGTTAATATGAGTCAATTCACGATTGACTTTTCTGATAAGAATAAGGTAGTACACATTATTAAGTATTTTGTTGAATTAAAAAAGTCAATATAACACAACGGTGAGATATGCTTGTCCAATTAATTTCTGTTGCAAACGCTACAAGAACAAAATTACTGTTTGTAAAAATATAAAGAAAAGAATGAAACTAACTCAAGGTTCAGAAATATAAACATGTTTTTTTCCAAAAAATTGTAAGTTGTAAAGAAGATAAATTGTTTGACTCCGTGAATCTTTAACATTGCTGTTTTGTTTAAAAAAAACATTTTCGCATCAAACTATTTGTCTTTAATAACTTGCTCTCTCATTCCAAACTTTTAAACAATCTATTCTCGTTTAAGCCTTTTTCTGATTTCGCCGAAATTAAATTCTCGTGCATTCAATAAACGTGCAGATAAAATATGAAAGGAGGAGGGGATGTGCGTGATGTAGGGCTCACTTTCTTACCTCGTGAACTGTTGTCTACTATTACTCCAATAGATTGAAAGTGAATAAGCTCTTGATTTTTCGTCTTATACCCCACCACTACCGGCTCAGTAGCGCTCAACGCCCAAATTATGCGACGAGTGTCGAGCGCCAAGACGTGTGTGTGGTAGGTGGGAGGTCGACGGAACAGCTTTAGTCTCTACATTGTACGCACGCCTGGGTAGTGACTTTGACAATAATAGTATAGGTACTTTTTGCTTGGTGGACGATTTTTGTGGACTCGTTAGACATGATGATGCAATAACAGAATGTAACAACTCGTCATCGAAGTTCAATGTATTTTGGTTTGCAACAAATCTATTTTATGATGTTTTGAATTCTTTCTAAAATTTAATGTGTACATTTCAGCATGAGATACATAACATGTTACCACTTTGACTCAAATATCAATAAACAATCCACCACAATCTATCTTCATTGAATTCAGGCGCGTAGAATTGCACAATTTTTACTTATTTTCAAAATTTCGGTCGCTTCGTTGCCATTGTTCCCCATTTGTGATACAAATTTCCCTAAATTTGCACCATTTATATAAAAATTTAAAAAAATCGGCCATTATTTTGATTTTAACCAAAGTTGTCCCCCCCCCCTCCTATTTCAAAATCCTGGCTACGCGTCTGATTGTACTCAATAAAATGTACATGACTTTTGAGGTTGTTGATAAGAATGCTGCGTTAGATAAACACGTGAGATATTTTATTATATCCTTTGTCCTGAAACAAACATTTCTAACAGGTGCGTAATCAGGGATTCCCCTTCCCACCATTTGAGAAACAAAATGCTCTAAATTTGCACGATTGATAGCTAATCAAAAAAATTCAGACGCTTTGCGGCAATTGATTTAATAGTATCCAAGGTTATTCCCCCTTTCAAAAACCTGGCTACGTGCCTGATTTAAGATCATGATGAATTAAAAGTTTTGACGAATTAATTTAATTATCACATGATATGTAAAATTTATAAGTGAATATTCACGTGCGTCTGTATGAACTTCGTACCCGCACGATAGTATTGATGTAACCTAAATGTCATTTGCGTATGCCTTGATTACACATGAAACAAAAATGTTAACATTGTCAATTTACTATTCACTCATTTACATATTCATTTAGTTTCATTTCTTTTCCATAATGCTTTACATCTTAATTTTTCCTATTTCCTGAATTGTTACCTATTCTTATTCTTCATTTCGTTTATCAAGTTCCTATTTCGTTAACCTACTTAAAAATGTATGTTTTGTCTGTTACTCGAGCTGAATAAACTTAAAATGACGTCAATTAACTTGAAATTAGCTATTTTTTAAAAGTAATGCAACAAATGAAGAAAAAACATTAAATTTGTTTTAGTTAAAAATAATTTTTAAGGTGATAAATCAGCAAAAAAAAGCTTTTAGAATATAAGATCTTATGCGGACATAAATAGGAAATTTAACACTGCACGCAATCCATCTTCACACCAAATGTCGACATGTGTTCTAATTATGAAAGCTTTCAGTAATCTTTGCCTGATTTGTATCTGTATTTTTTACAGGAATATATTTACATTAAGATACATAAGAGACTAATTATTAAAATATTCTAACTGTAATTGTATAGTGTTTCCGTCAAACAAAAATGTGCTATATAGATCATTGCCAATAAGACTAGTTGCCTATTTGTGTGTGGGGGGATGGGAGAATTCCCCTTATCGGAGGAAAAAAAGTATTATAGATTTGCAAGATTAACCTAAGATTTTCAAAAATTCCCCCACTAAAAATATTCGACATTTAATTCAAATAATTAAACATATATTATGTATATACCTAATGTTTATAGTGAGTGTGGTAGAGGATTTTAACTTCTATATCAACATGGTGGATTAAATTGAAGACAGTGCTACAAAGATATTTTAAATGCTGACACACATAGAATGCATGGTGTGCCACTACCCGTACATCTAGTCATAATATACTGAAATTATCACACTTAGAATTAATTTTTTAACGCAAGGCACTATGAAAAATTGCTGTTAAATTGTCAATTTCATGATGTCCTAGATATCACCTATTCGGAATTCGAACAACCGACCTTTCTCTTAAGAAAAGACACTTGCACCACCCTCAACTGATAAATGTTTTTTGGAAAGGGTGTTCTCATACTTTATGAATATATTTTATCAAGATATCAAGATATCAGGTGACAAAAACAGCCTTTTTAAATTATTTGCTCATGGTAATAATGATGTCTCAGGTCAGTTATTTCAGGTGACCAATAAAACACCAATTTTATGACGTAACACCCCCCTTAACTTGTTTTTCTCTTTTACGCCAAACTGATTAATTAATTTTAAAATTCCTATTGTGTAATCTCTTTAGCATCCTTCTTCTACATGTTGTAATAACGGCTTCTTTGATAATATTTTTAAATTTTACTTTTTCTAATCAAATTTTCTCTTCATGTTATCACACTTCAACTTTTCTCCATTCTTTTAATCTCATAATTCTCTTCTAATTCACAGCTGCGTATGTGATGTTTCAAAATGCCCGAGCAGAAGTAATCCACAGTGACATTGGAGCGACTAATGGTGTCTATCATATCATCAGCTCTGTGCTCTATGTTAGTGAAGATTCTTATAGAGATGTCAGTGGAGCCTCAGCCATTGCAGCTTCTTACCTGGCTGTTTTAGCCTCACTTTGGATCATATTGTCACAGAGGACAAATATATTCATGTGACCTTTCATGATTGGATATTCATGTGACCTTTCATGATTAGATACTTAAAGTAAATCATGTGATACTGTGTGTACCTGGCTCCTTACTACTCAATATCTGCTCACAGTTCAGGCTTTAAGCTCAGTCCATAAGGGTTTATACTTGACTTGTTGTGAATATGATGTGTGCAGAGAATTTCTAGAATATCTGTTGAACAACTGTGACTGCTGTTACTGTCCTAATGTCACCAAATAGTAACAACGACCTGTATCAGCAAGTGTGTTCACTCAACAGAGCTTCCTATTTCTGTGATGTTGAGGCTTAATTCTGTCTTAATTAGAAAGCTGAAGGTTTTGCTTGTTGAGAGAAAAGATATTTGTCATTTCTACACATGTGTTGCTGTTTCACACAGCAAGCTCATTCAGTCATATCTTCATGTCACTGGCAACGTGACATGTATGTATAATTTTGAATGGACAAAACATATACAGATTCAAGATTATCTCATGATTTTAAGTTTTTTGAGTAACCAAAAACTAAAACAACCACAACTTTGTTATTCTTGAAGAGATTCTTTTGTTTCAACAATGGTTCTTTAATCTATATACAATTTGAAAATGTCCCTTAACTCATTTTCAAATTCAGGGACAAGTTGAACCTTTTGACAGAAGGTATCACAGATTTGATCACTGGCAGCTCTATTAACAGTTTATGAACACTTTTAGCAATGTTTACTTATAAAAGTTTTACATTTTAGATATACATTCCAGATACAGAGTTCATACAAATGTCTTTTATGTACTACGATTCATTCCTAAAACCACTGTCACTTTTTTTTCAAGCAATTTTTTTCAACAACTGACTGGAGGTGCTCAATTAACAGTTTATGAACATTTCTAGCAACAATTACTCTAAAAGTATGCATACTTTTAGTTTGAATATATACATTCCAGATATGGAGTTTATCCAAAGGTTAATGGACTACAATTCATTCCTAAAACTATTATACATTTTCTTCAAGCAATTCTTTTCAAAAAAAATTCAACCGGAGGTGCTTTTTAACAGTTTAAGAACATTTCTAGCAACAATTACTCTAAAAGTAAGCATACTTTTACTTTGAATATATACATTCCAGATATGGAGTTTATCCTAAAGTCTTTTATTCTTTTATGTTCTACGATTCATTCCTAGATTATCTTTATGTTTACATTCCACATGGTGCACTAGGTGTTGTCTTATATAATATTGATTTGGAAGATGTTTGAACATAAAAGAGATTCTATCGCATGTTGTCTTTTGCAAATATATATCTGTTTATCTGTGTGCTTTTACTTTTATATATATTCCTAGAAAGACATTGTATATACAAAACTATACTAAGCAATATTATCTTTTGAAACTTTACATTGTTTGTGACTGATTCATTCCATGTATGAACTTTTGTCTTTTAATGTAATTCATTCCTTCATTGTCATGTGTATTACAGTTCAGATAATATCATGTTTTATGAATGATTTTATGATCACAGTTTATGTAATGAATGATCATGTTTTTTACAATAAATGTATTAATTAGAATGATTTTTATCCATTTACCTTCAAGATAGTTTTGAAGCTCAGCAGGAGCTTTCGCTTGTCATCCGTCAATAAATATATTGTTTATATTAGATTGTGATTTGCAGAGAACTAACATTTCATTGTGAGTTAAACCCATGATACATGGACCTTTAACTTTAAACGAATATGATGATATTATGTAATGTTTGACTACTTGTAAATCTGAGTTTTTCTCATCTTAGATTGATTATCTCTCTTTAAGTAAGTACATTGTTCTTCACAATTCTGTGCTTTCTATGTATCATGACCAGTGCTGGGCAATCTAGTGGACAATCCGCTATTTTCGTTATCCCACTACTTTTTGAGGTAATCACATCCCGCTTTTTCCAATAATTCACTACCAAAATCTCAATAATTCACTCCAAATTGGGTTGAATTATTAAACAAATAAATCATGTTTATGATAAGTAGAAAACATAAAGACTATCAAACTACGCCATTTAACAGTAGACAAAAACTAAAACCGCTCTAACAAACATGGTCTCTAATAATATTATTGGTGCTTAAGCTCTTGAAAGTGAATATTATACGTTCCTTTTAAGTATTAGGTACTGAGAACTAATAAATTAGGTTATCATTTTGATTCCAAAAGCTGTTTTTTTTTAAATTTGATAACTAATAATCCAACCCAAAAAATATTTGCAATTTTTTCTAATGATCCAATCCATCAAATTATCGAAACAAAATCCAACCTCAAATCAAATCTGCTTACCAAAAAAAAATAAACTAACCTAATCTGATACTGAATTTAGGTAATCTGCACAGCACTGATCATGACTTATTCTAAACAAATATAAAAACAAACAAAAATTTGTTTAGAAATAGTAAATCTAAGATGACAAAAACTAAATGCTCAGAGCTTTAACTTTATCATGCCATATTGTTGATTTTATGTTTATTTTATTTATGTTTTCTGATTTAAACATTCAAGTCATACCCCAACCCTCTTTGAGGCCTGATTTGTCGATGTCAATATGTCTGCCTTGAAGCAGAAGGTCTACTGTTCTAATCCTGGCTAGGTCATAGCTAAGAATTTCTACAGGCTTACTAAGAGATTTATGCTAAGACTGGACAGGCCATTGTCAGTATGGGTGGTTGCTGGGGATAGTTTGAGTGTAATAATATTGTAAAATGTGAATTACTTCAGTCAGATTACAAGTGAGAAAAGTGCTATATGAAATGTATTATAATTATTCATTGTTATTTAATGGGAACTAAATTGATGTAATTTGATTATGTATGTACAAGTTCCCTAAATGTCAAAGGTTTGAGATTTCTCTTGAGCTTTGCATTGATTGAAGAGGTTAAAGCAACACTGTTTTAAAACAATGTTTCTTAAACCACAAATATATATATAAATATATTATGATTTTTAATTAAAAAAAATAAATACTTTACATTTAGAAGAGTTTTTTTTAACTGATTTTTTTTAAAAGAAACTTTTTAAGTGTAACATTATCTCAGTGCATACACACATTGAATTTTATATTTTTACAAAAGGTTAGTAAATGTAAAATCATAAGCAACAGGAGATGGGAAATGTACCAATTTTAGTTTGATAGTAGTTAGCATCTGTATTGATTTTTGATTTGTCTATTTTTAATGAATGATTACTTACTCCAGAAAGATATTACTTTTTGTTTATGTCAAACCACTTCCTGTTGTGCAGAAGCTAATGTTAAACCACTTCCTGTTGTGTTTTAGCTAATGTCAAACCACTTCCTGTTGTGTTTAATATAAACCACTTACGGGTGTGTTTTAGTTTAGCATAAACCACTTCCTGTTTTGTTTAAGTGAAAGTCAAACCACTTCCTGGTGTGTTTTAGTTTAGCATAAACCACTTCCTGTTGTGTTATAGCATAAACCACTACCTGTTGTGATTTAGCATAAACCACTTCCTGTTGTGTTTTAGCATAAACCACTTCCTGTTGTGTTTTAGCGTTTCATAAAATGGCATAACGCATACAGTTAAAAGAGGATATTGTTTACAACTTTTTGCCTTTATTCTGTACATTCCGCTGTTGATATGAACAATGTTTTTATATGACATGACCATTTTTTTAAGAAAATAAAACAAAATTTGTTATTCAAACATTGTTTGATTTTTGTGAAATGCCTGTTTTATTTTGTTTGGTGAGCTAAATTTTAACATTTACCCACTGCTAGGTTTAGACCACAGACCTCCGTTATTCATTGTATTTCCGTCACTCGAACATCAGGTCCCATCTTCGATCTTTCCTTATTCTAAGTAAAACCTCAGCAAGACAGAGCTGCCCATGAAAAGTATGAAATCCCATTTTATTCAGGAATTTTGAATTCAAAATATATGTAAATGGGTGCAGGCCTGTCATTGCAAATACATTTCTTTCTGTAAACCCAGGAGTTAGTGTGTACCAGCAAGTCATCACAATACATTTCTTTCAGAAACCGGGTTTGAATGAGTACCAGAGTAAATATCGTAAATGATACTCCTTACTTCCTTTGTTTGGTTATTATTTCTAGAACGTACTTAAATGTTGTTAATTTGAGAAAGATAACTAAATTTTAATGAGATATGTCAAGTGGAATAAAATGAATACTGTCTGGCTGACTTTATCTACCCAATTAATGGCAAACTCGTTAGATATCGATGGATGAATATCGATCTCGTTAAAACTCGATCGATATTCATTCATCGATATCTAACTTGTTTGTCATAAATAGGTTAAATAAAGTCAGCCAGCCAGTATTCACTATGTACAGCATATTTAATTAACACACTTTTCTCTTGCTGTATCAATAAACGATGTACAAGTTTACAAGTTATATTCACTCAAGTACATGGTGGTTCATAAGTACATATCAGCTCATACAAATAGTTAGTTATGATATAAGTTGTTTTCAAACTATGATTTTCAAAGCAAAGGTAGGGGCATAATCGCACGCTGTACATGGTGGTTAAAAAGTCAGTTTTCTTTCATTTTATATATGTTCCTTCCCGGGCAAGACCGGGTATTTCCGCCACTAATTGAGAAATAATGGAACATTATTATAGACACAGTAGTGAAGTGCGCAGGGAAAAAGAGAAAATTCACTCAGATGTATTTTGTATGCTTTATATATGTTTCCACTTTGATGCTCTTGGACTAAATGGGAATGGAATATTAAATATTTCGTGTTATAAATAGTTCATTTTCTGCCTGATGATACCTTACAATAATAACATTAATATTCAAAAGTACGATACAAAAATACAGTACATACCTTTTTTAGTTATATGGTTGTTTTAGTTACGATACAAATAGACAGTACATACCTTGTTTATCTTTATGGCTGTTCTAGTTGTAACTTATGCTATAAGGCAAATTTATCTGAAATTGAGCACCTCTTGTCGATATCATATTCACTTCTGGCAAAAGATGCTTGACTTTTGTCAATGTTCATCTCTTCGCATTCATACTTTTTCTCTAAACTTCTAAGTATCAGCGTATCTCTCATCTTGAAAGCATGTACTCTTTCTATAAGGAACCATTGTTTTATGACGTTTTTGTACTGTGTGTGCATCAGTCCGTACATGAAAGGGTTGACAGCATGATCTAGCATGAAAAACCAGCTTGTGGCTATGATTGGTCCTCCGTAGAGACATCTACAACGACTGTTGATGCAGCTGACCACTGAGTGGGGCAACCAACATAGAATCAGTGCAAAGAGCATCATGCCGAGACACTTTACAGCCTTTCGGTCTTGCAGCACAAGATAGTCATGAACAACGGCCTCATGCCTCGGTGCTAAATTTGCCATTTGATTAGGATTATGACTTTGGTTTGCAGCTAGTCCCTGAGAACACGCTGACCATTTACGACCGACGTACCGACATCCAATACCAAGATTACCTTCCGGCATTGAGACTCGTCGTCCACTTGCTGTACGACCTGTGATTAAGGGGCCGGTCGGCACTGCAGGAAGAGAACTGTGTCTCCTTTCTGCACGAGCAGAGACCAACGCTAGATGCTTGTTAATTATTTTACCCTCTGAAGTTTTAAGCAAAGAATCCAATCCAGTGTCTTCCTCTCCACAAGGGTGAATACAATTGTCTAACTCGTGTCCTGGCTTTTTAAGTGTCATAAAATATGTGTCCGTGACACTTTCCGACCTTTGAACTTCAACGCTCTTCAACGACTGAAGTTTGAAATAAAGACTTAAAGTAAGAATCAACATTATCAGAGTCGGTACGATGTAAAAGAAAGTCGTCGAGAACAGAGACATTTGAAAGTCTAAGTGATACCCTTCTGGACATATGCCAAATTGGTAGCTTTCTGACTCTCCATTGATTGTCAGTCTACCATTCGAAAATGCAGGTTTGTCTTTCCTGTTATTGTTCATCCTTTTAATGACATTACTACTAGTTGAATTAAATCTCGGAGACTCGTTGAAATGTATGTTTTTGCTACTTCTTCTGGGGTTAATTTCCAGGTTAAGGACGTTTGTTGACCCCACCTCAGATGATCCAGATATGTCATCCTCCTTCCACCAGCTTTGTGATGCGCTGAAGATGAGAAAACTAATGATCCACACAAAAGTGATGGATCCTATGGCAATACGCTTGGCCTGCTGTCTATTGTTGTGAGATTGTGGATGGTGGATGGCTCGCCATTTGTCGACGGTGAGGAGAAGAATGCTTAGAAAAGAGGCGTACATGAATGACTGGCGTACTGCTTGGTAGATACGACATTCAACGCCACTGTCCCATGACCTGAATATGTCACGTGTCATTTTATACGGCATACACAAACCAACGCCAAAATCAGCCACCGCCAAGCTGGCAATATACATGTTTTTACAACGTCGGAGGCCATATCTGGTAAGGAACATGGTTAAAATGGCGCCATTAGCCACGATGGTTGTAAGACTGATGGTTACCATGGGGATAGCTGTCATCAGAATCTCGATGTAGCTCTGGCCAGAATGAGATTTCTTTGTAGCTTCCATTTGTAAGGCCTGACTTTACTAACTTTCATCGAACATTAAGTCAGAAAACTGTGCTATTTCCTTTTCGATATCAACATTACTTTCAAAAGGTAAAAACACCGACATTTCGGCGTATATATAGTTGTGTTCATTCTCTAATTAAAAGTCTAAGACATGGCTTTAATTATTAAAGTTTTTTTTCTGACAGTATAAAAGATCAGGAGAACTTCTCTTGCAGTTCTCATACTTTTGATCCACATGGCATTGTTTTCTGATTTCCTCACTCACCCCTTTTTATCTGTGATGTAACAGAAGTCCATTACTAATAATTGTTTGATAATAATAAACCCAAATCCCTGTCTTAAAAGGGAAATAGTTGTTTGTCTGTGGCGGGCAACCAATCTCAGGAGTATTACATGTTGTTGTCGGTGACGGGCCAGAGATGGTATCTTAAAGTGCTATGATTACAGAAAACACAAACAGAATAGTTCCCAATCTGATTTTCCCAGTTCGCCAAAGAGATAAGATGACCAGCAGGGGCAGTGATGGGAAATGCTAAAGTAAAAAACGAATTAAGGTAGATTGAGTGTCCGAACGTGATCCTGTGGCTAAGAGCTGATATCTAATGAAAAATAATGTCGTCTTCAGCTGAGAGCTTTGGAACTCATGGGAAATGCCAAGAAGGTCGATGTCGTGGGAGTTAAGACAAGCTCGTAGATTCTCGTTGATTCTCACTCAATTCTTGAAATCTGTGGAAGAGACAAACGGATTCCTATTATGTGACGTAGTCTCAGGGGAAGTAACACATTGGTTTAAAGTTATTTATCATTATGCCCCCTGAATTACGGACATCAGCGTAGACGTTTTGAGAAGTTTGTCCTGAAGCATCCCCTGGAATGAATAACAAAAGTTTGTTAGGAAAATCGAAGTGTTTATCTAAAAAAAAAAAAACTACGTTTGGACCCTGAACAATATTATTATTGATACAATTGTTTGGTTGTTGCTTGTGAGTTTTTTGCGCCGCTTGCAACAAAATAAGATAATAAAGTAGGAATTAAAAAATGTGATGATGAGTTTCAAGCACAAAAATATAATTCGAACCATTAGTGATACTATCGTCATACATACGTCACTGAAAAAACATTTTCTTGAATTTATGTTCATCTTGACATCAATTTCAAAGAAAGTTTTTGTATATCAAATTTCAACATTGAAATACTTGCTTTATAAATCAACAAAAACATTCGAAAAAAAGACATGAATGTAAGTGTTGCCCACGCTTTTAGATATTTATTGCAACATGACCGACTACTTTTCTTTCAATGGATGCCTCAAAGGTGTTCTTAATCATGACACTAACAATTCTAATAAGATGCCACTGAAAGGGATAAATAAGATTAGTAATCAGCATTGGTTGACAATTGATCAGAAGGTCGACACTTTCAAAACTTTCTATGAGACAGTGATTCGTCGGTTTGGCAAAGTTTGAGTACATCTCAGGACACAGATGATTGAGTACATCTCAGGACAGAACATCTCAGGACTCAGGTTTTTTAGTACATCTCAGGACACAGGTGCTTGAGTACATCTCAGGAAACAGATGCTTGAGTACATCTCAGGATATAAGTGGTAGAGTACATGGATATGTCATATATATATATGGTTATCACTGGAATGTATAAGTGTAAATTACCTAACGATATGCTAATTAATTAGAATGTGGCAACATATGTCGCACTTCTGGCCCATCATATACTGTTCTGAAATAGCTATCGACAACATGTGAATAATGTATGTGTTCTTGTGACCTATGACCTAAGTCAATATCCATAACACTGTTAACATTGTTACATCGTAAATCATGGTGTGACATTAATTGTGATTTAACCAGGACGGAAAAACAAATTGTTAATTCATTTTGTACACATGTCAATGCAGTCAAGATAGCAGACGTATTGCAGATAAATTAATAAATTATGTGACTTAAAGATCTAAGAAATTAGATGTCTAAACATCCTGCAGCTTCTTGCAACTTATGGTAAACGAAATGAATAAAAACGAACCAAACTATAATGTCAATTATAAATTTTGGTCGTTTAATTTGATCTTTCAACTCAAGGGAATGAGAAACAAGGAACTAATGCTATCAATAATTTGTTTGATGATATTGTACATCTTTATCCTCGTTCACAGCATTGTCGTCTTTGCAAAAAGAATCATTGTACACTTGACGTCACCATACTTCTCACTTCCCTCTGCGTCATCTCTTTCCCCTTTTCTATACAGAATAACAATGGATCGAGGCGATGTTGGAGACGCTCATATCTGTCATACCATTTGTCCTTTCTACATCATCTCTCATTGACTCAACTATCATCTATCCATTCCTCATTTTTATAATGCAAGTTACATAACCAGAATCCTAACAAGCATGATAAATTTAATTTTGCTAAATTTCTCTTTATAATAAGTATGTACATTGATACTAATCAAAAAGGGTCACTATATAGTTAAGAAAAAAAAGGACAGGTCTCAAAGTCAATTTCCAAGCTCATTAAACCTTTTGATGGGATGTATCACATATTCAAGTAGTCTAGAGCAAAGTCAAAAGTTTATTATTTGATTTGATTTATTTATATGTACAAGATAATGAATCAATCAACACATATAAAATAAAATAGAAAATTAACACATCTTATTTTGCCAGCCATTTCCGCCTGCAATAGACAAAAAACAACAAACAAGGTTATTAAAGCCAAATACACTGAAAACATCTCATGCTTAACTCCTGATCACAAAGGAGAGTTTGATTTTTGGCATTTTCTGAATACACATATAAAAAACCCATAAAAATCATATTTTTCTCATCCAAAATGTAAGGAAATAAAAAATGTAAATTTCTAAAAGACACTATATTTTTGTCTAGAAAAGGAAGCTTGTCCCTAAAAATCGCTGAGTACAAAAAAAACTAATTCATCGATATAAAATGTTGATGGTTAAGCAAACGATGCCTGTGACATTTCTTTAATGAAGCAAGTGACTGGAGTTGTCAGCCAAGCTTTCGGAACAATAATATATTCATTCAGCCTCATATCAATAAAAAAAACATTGATTCACTTGTTTGTAGACAAATCATTTGTTTGAGTTTACAATCATAAATGTAAGTGACTCCATAGGCTACAATATCCTATATAAAGTTAACCAAATATATAGGCTACTAAAATTTTAATCTAAATAAGTGGGTTCATAGAGCCGAGACTTTAAAAAGTTGAGAAAGATACCAATTCAAACATTAGGCTCACCCTGATACAAGACGACCTTTCATGCGAGCAGTCTTCGGATATGGGGCACTCCGTCCGTTTGCTGCGGCTGTGTTCATTTTGTTAATAATATATATATATATATAGGTTTTGCTTCTTTATATAAGCTGCTATAGCATATATATATATGTATTTTTTGGGGAGGGTGTTAACTGTATATAGGCTATATTCTTTAAGGCTAGAAAATTGATTCATAACCCTCTTTTTTAAAAAAGAATTCATGGGTTTTTCAAAGACATTGTGTATACTGGTGTGCAAATTGAGCTTATGGAATGCGCTACAGCTTTTTTTAGCGGTTTTAATTATTGAAGCCTATATCTAGTTAACTCCCCCAAAAAACATATATAGACTATTGTAGCCTATAGATAATCATCCATAATAAATAATAAACAAAATCAGTTCAAACAGTCTAGAAACAAAAACTCATTTTTTTTACTTAAAAGTTTAGTTAGGAATTTGTAAAAAGAGGAGAACAGAGTAAGTAAAACAAAATAATTTAAAAATGTCTCTCTACCTGGGCATCAAATAAACTATCCACTTTGGCGTTTCCAGTCTTACATGTTTCAGTAAGATGCAGAAATAATCATAATGATACAAGAGAGTATTTATATAACACGGGAAAATAAACCTTATGATTTTCTTCTACAAACAGAGCCAGCCTAGCAGGGCTGTAACCCAATTACACTGGGCACAATGTTAGAAAAACATTTCACTTGTCAAAATGACCTTGACATAGCTATACATATAGTTCCCATCTAAGGAATTCAGCCTCTCATTCACACCAAACATAACGATTTAAGTACATTTCCATGACAAAAATAGATGTTCACAAAAGAGATTTTAAAAACTTGCAATTGTTTTACACATCTATCTTTTAGAAGACAATATCTCAAAAGTCTTGTCTAGATGAACTGTCTTTAAATTTCACATATGTCTTAATTGTCCACTTGTCTTAAGGAGTGACTTTCAGCAGGTCTGAATGGTGCTTTAACCAGGTTTGACTGTAACTATCTAGTATTTCTGATTCGGAGAAGACCTAAACGTATGACTCATTATGAAGGTAACTAAGATTTCATATCCGTTGTATGTTGATAAACAGCAACCTCAATAAGTTTGAGAAAGAAAATATATCATGTCAAGCATCACATACTTAGCTAAGTCATCAAAAATTGCCATTAAAACAAATACCTATATACACATATGTTAATATCAATTCAAATGATTACTTTCTTGCAATCACCCCTCTCTTTCTCTCAAGCACACACCAATGATAGATCATTGAAACAAAAGTCAGACATTGACATGACTCACACACAATCATACTTTATTCTACGCCTGTGAGACAAACTATAACTGCAAAAAAATTGCTTATTTTCAATTAATCGCATAGGGAGTCAGTCAAGCCTGAATAAAGGTGGCAAGAGGCCATTGAAATAAGCTTGTAACGATAAAAAAGTTGTGAAAAGGTAAATCTTCTTCCTACAATTATCAAGATTTTGTACATATACAGAATAGCATCATGAATATTTGATCAATTTTTAAGAAGCCATTCCAAAAATCGATAAGTGTGTGCTCTTAGCTGAACCCTTTATGACTTTACTTAAAATTCCTAAAGAATTAATTATCAAAGTTTTAAACATAAACTGCTTACTTTTCCAAGTTTGTAAATGGTTCATAATTTGATAACAACTTCTAATATTACAAAAGTATTTGGAAATTATATCTGACAAAAAGTCTTCAGCTCAGGAGGCTAACCTGATTGGAGATGTATTTTCTAATATAAGTGAATATTGGACACTCATATACGATTTATTGAAAATAATTTTTTGTTTATGCACTTCTTTAGGTGACAGTGTTATTTAGAAATTCACAACTGTAATGACTCAGATATCACGCTGTCACAAAGTAGCGTATTTTGATAAAATCTTTTTTTGCTGCACTTTTTTACATATGATGACCACATTTTGTTTAGAGTGATGTCACAAACAAGCGTATCATCTTTTAAACTAATTCATAAAATTACCAATTTGTAAAATATAGAAAATGATTAAAAAAAGTTCTTGCTATAACTCTGGAATGAATAGAAATTTATGATGATTTTTATGATTAGATAGATTACATGATAGTATGTATCCAAATCCGATAGTGGATTTAAGATTTTTAAAAAGCATGTCAGTTACTATAGCTTGTCCCTAAGGCGATGAAATACACATTATATGGCACATATCATTATAAGACAGCACTTTGAATATCACAAAATTTAAAGCACCAGGTTTAACAATTACATCAACATATTTACCAACCCCTTTGAAACAGTTTTGCTAATTTCAGGTCAAAAATGAAAATTGTCTATCATAGCAAAAGTGTATTTGTTCAGAATTGTTTCTTTCTGTAAAGATAAGCCTAACTTAGATAGTTCTGAATGCAAGATCACAGATAGTTTTATTTGTAAGTTGTGTTTGTGAAGTAGGTTCAGCAGGCACTTTCAACTTTGGTCTCATTTCTGGGCCCCCTTTAAGCATTTTAATGGAAAAATACCATTACACAAAAGTTACATGTACATGAAAATGACAGCAAACCCTATTCAATACTTTTTGTCATCTCTTCCTACATGCAGTGTCTTACGCCAAAAAAAAAACTGTTCCCACTCCTCCGTCTTGCTATAACATAAACTCAACATAGAAATTCTTTTCACAGCACAGCAAAACAAACAGTTATGTTCGTAGTTACCTTAAAATAATTTGTGAAAAAATTACATGCCAACTTGGCAGTCACTTTTTGGTGATGGTGGCATATTTAGATCCCCATAATAACCCTCTCCATCAATATAGTCTGCTATATCAAAATTTTCAATATTTTCAAAATCAAGTAAATCTGAAGAAGTATCATCCAATAATGTCAGAGATTGTGTGGTCATTCTTTTGGGTGGTGTGGGATCGGTTGACACATCAAGACCAGGACTTGCTGCTACAGGAATTGCTGCCGAAGGACTTGCTGCTCCAGGACTTGCTACTGATCGTGGACATGACATGACTGATGCTGGACTCTGTGGCCAAGAGGATGCTGGACTCTGTGTCCAATCAGAATATGGACTCTGCTTCAATGTTTCACAAATACCCATATTATTCATACCACTGTGGACACAAGTTTAAAAAAGAAAAGATTAAGACATGCATTATATAAACTATATATTGTAAGGTGCTGGAACATAGGCAAGAAAGATGAATAGATCCTTAAGACTTACAGACATGATAAAATTCAATAACAATCAAAGGGGTCAAAGGGTCATATTGAAGAACAATTTAAGAAATGTAGGCATCAGAAGAGAGCAAGTAGTAAATTCAATTAGATTACAGACAATATGAATCAGGTCATACATATGGACACATGAAGAAAATGCCATACAGCATTAAAGTAAACAATGTAAGTCAGCAGAGTTACCAACCCTCAGAGACAGCACCAGGGCGATTGGAATAAAAAATAAGGGACCAAACTGATTAGTTTTTCTTGATTTTGCTCAACAGTTTCTTTAATTCTTGTTCGTTATAAGCGATGTCTTTGATATCGTAGTTCGATATAAGAAATATATTTTAATGATACAAAGACGGATATATTAAGGTAGTTTTTACTTTGTTCGTTATATCTGAGAATTCGTTATAAATGAATTCACCTATAATGAAAAACTGCTTCAGAAAATATTCAATTCCTGATAATCGGCCAAATACTATATTTTACTATCCAGTATTAGCCAGTTTCTTATTTTTAAAACTAATAAAAATGTCTTTACTTTAAGTACTGAGCTGATTGTCGATACATTTTAAAAGAATTGATGAGTAACATTCAATAAGAGATTCATCTATAACAATATACACTGAATTGTCTGCTTGCTTGTGACACGATTAGCTCCAAAGT
>JAUUEB010075403.1:0-15620 GCA_032362205.1 Clione limacina | reverse complement strand
TTTAGCTTTTTTCTGTTCGTTAAATCCATATACATTCATCGCTTATTTCATTGTCCTTGTAATATCTACGTGATTTAAATTTGATATTACATACGGAAAACGTAGTGACGTAAACGAGACTGGGAATATTGTATAAAGTACTTGTTCGCATGTGGTAAATTTTCGACCTTGTTTGAAAACTGGACTACTACGTTTCTATTACATCGTATAGGATTAATTTTTCCAGAGATGCCCGACCGCGAAAATATCATTCTCGCTAAATTCTATTCTTATCTATCAATAGAAACAGAATAAAGTTCCGTTAAATTGTGGAATATATAAACGGTAAATTCAAGGCGTGTTATGTGCGTGGTGGTTGGGTTTTTAATTGGGATTTATATTTTTTAAATGCGTCGAAAAACGTTAAAAAAGGGTTGCAATGATTTAACAAAAATCATATGTTTCCAATGCTTGTTTTTGAATAATGCTGATCTTCTTTTTTGTCTCCAGACCAATATAGTGGTAGCTATTCAATGCAACACTCCCCACAACTAATATCTGGATACATCACTGCGGACGACTCTGGAAGAAAGGTATGTTGACTTTTGCGTTCCTTTTTACACTTTGTATGACAACCAACGGCGGTGGTTTCGGAACATAACAAAATAATGCCTTTGATAAGACAATATTTTGAACATCGTGCCTATTATTGTTGTCATTTTTTTCTTAAAATAACTGGTCAACAAACAAGAATTGCATTACGACAACAACCACTGTACTAACCGCATTCTTGATTTGATGTTCATTCTGTCGTCATCTTGCTACACAATTATTCTTTCGGTAATGTTCTCTTGAGGTGTCATCGTATTTATTTCAATAATTTAAAGATAAACAAAAATGTGTCAAGTCTTTCCTCATTTAATTAGTTTCACTAGAAGTGTTTCGATTTTTTAACACAATCGTCTTCCACTTGAACGGTTTTAGCTTTTTTTAACACAATCGTCGACGATTTGTAGATATAAACCTCGTCTCTCTAACCTCCTTTTATTGTCATGTAACCCAGACAGACGGTAGTTGTGTATTTCTGTGGGGTTGGTGTGTCATTGATATTTTGATAGACTGTCATTATTATTTTTAAGACGTAACTTAGGTCAACCGATGTAAACGCATTGCTTTTTTATTTGCTTCTATGACAGACAGCTTTTTACACATTCCGTGTTTTGTCACATATCTCACTTTTCTATTTTCTTTTCTATTTGCTTTTTCTTTATCCCTCTCGTAAACAAGCCGTTCGATCACACACACATATAGTTATAGGCCTGTCTGAGACCTGTTTGACACCATTGAAAATGGTGAACAGCAATTATTAATTGATAACACACTTCCATGCACACACAATTTTCGGGCGAACTTACGCACAATTTGCGGGCGAACTCACGCAAATTATCGTGCGTACTTTTGCACATACACACAAGAGGCATAGACAGCATATGTACGCGCAAGTTCACATGAAAGCTGCGTATTGTTGTATGTGACTATTTCCTCCTAGTCCTGGATCATTGATCAGTTCTTGTGCTAACATTCTGTTTTTGATTACTTACTTGTTCTCGTGTTTAATCATTGACTAAATTTTAATTGTTTTCTCACTTTTGAACCAACTTTTACCACACCTGACTCACTCATAAATGAACTCAGTCACTTTCTCAATTACTAATTTCTTCATTCACTCTTTTGAGTCTCGACGTTTTTTCATACCAGCCATCTCATATTTTTTGTTTTCTGGAACCCATCCTCTCCCTCATCATTCGATTAACCCAGTTATTTTCTTTTCGATTTCTCATCTCCCCTTCGCTCACCACAGCTCATGTCTCATTCATGTAACTGTGCATCAGCTCCTTTCTTTCTATTATGACGCAGATATTAATTGTTTGCCTCATCCATCCTCTTTATCCCCGTCCTCATTTTCCTCATTCAGACCTAAGGAGAACGATGTCGATTTTCCCCTAGGAACCTCAGTTCAGTTTTTATCTCTCTCTGAAGCTCCTAGCTCTCGCGTGCAATCGAAGTGCTCACTCTGCCCGACAACCGCTGTGCACGCGCTTAGTCGTTCAAGCTGTTGTCGTTTTTTGTCGCTCTGGTTGTTTGCTGGCTTTCCCAATATTGTCATAACCAAGTAAAGTTTTGCAATATTGTCTCGGAAAGTCTTTGTTTCAACTCAATTTTACTATACGTTTCTCTAGCGTTAATAAACGATGAAAGTTGAAATGTACTTAAATGTACTTAGAAAACTGCAAATGCGTTAATAGTAGATGGTAAAGTCAACATAGTCACAGGAATTTTAAGCTGAAATCTTCTTGATTAAACATCTACTTGATGAAAAATTGCTGTAGATTTACTCACCAAAAATCTGTGTAAGATTTATTATTTACATATTGGCTAATGTGGCTCAAGCCATGTGGGGTCCAATGCCCCCCCCCCCCTTTAGTAAAAGTAGGGGGTGGGTGAGAAAATTGGTATCAAGGGTACAATATCAAAGGCCTCTCGCCAACAAGACCCTCTATTATAATAGAAACATACCATTCACTTTTATTGTCAATCAACCCACCTAGACAAGTATGGTAAACATATTAAGAATCACAGAAAGTAGCAATTTTACTTATATCAGGGGATGTCTAATTGTATTCCTTCGGGTTGTTTTTTTGGGGGGGTGGTAGTTGGTCTGCTCTATTTTTGTTATACTTGTATTCCCATTTATCTGTTTGTTGACGTTCTTGGTAATATTGTTGTAACGTTCCAGACATTTTCAAGTTGTGTGACAGTGACACTAAGTACCATTCTGTTTTAGACGATATTCATTTATGTTTTCTGTGGCGTCCGATAGGTTCGTATCAAAACCAAACGAAGCCAGGTAAGACTAGGTTAATGCGAACGCACGTCTTTCAAGCAGTTTGTTCTAGTTGCCATGTTCGCATGAGTGGACTTTAGTGGAGGTGGACACATAAATGGTTTGGTTTTGCATAGGGCTTTGTTATGGTGGTAGATGCTTGGACGCTCATGCCGTTGGGGACATGATTATTTTAAAGAAAGAACTTGTTAATTTCAAAGAAAGAACTTGTTATCAGAGTTATACATTCAAAATATAGAGGGAACATTTTAACTATCTTTCTTTTCAATTGCTGCATATTTTTTTCCATAAGTAAGTGTCCTTCCTTATTCTGATTTTGTTTCAGGTGTCTATCTCTACTTTTCTTTCGGTCCCCATCTCTACTTTTCTTTCGGTCCCCTTGTCCCCTCTTTTATTTTCCAAGCCACGTTTGTGTATCTATCACAAATTTAAAAAAAACAAAAGACTGCAAATTACATAAATAAACACACGTGTTTACACGTATAAAGAACAAACCCATACAACACACACATTGAAATTTCTTTTTATTATTTTTCCTTCTTTCCGCTTCTTTCTCACAGTCAACTCGATCCTTTCTCATTCCCTTCAGAAGTGTTTCCCTCGGCACGCCTCAGTTCGTCTGAAACATGGCTCCTTTGGTATGTCAACGGTAGGCTCAGCTTCAATACTTAAGTACATAGCACTCTTGTCTTGTGTATTTGCCTGTGTGTTTTTGTGCTCTTGCACGTGGAAATTGGTGTGCTGCACCGTCTTATCGAACTTTGACATTACTTGCTCAGACACACACACTTAAGTTCATGCACACATTTCTTCCAAACACAGAGTTCATATTTAATGAACCCTGTCCGTCGAACACAGGCAAACGAACTGGCCAAAGCACAGTGAACTGATATAATCGTCTTGGTTTGAAATATTTTATCATTTCCCCAACCCAATTCATTTGGTAAATGTGGGATTGAAGCCAAGAATCCATAGCAGGAACTTGTAAAGGGAATATAATTAAGAGATAAGGGCAATACAATAGTGATTGAAGATGTGATGAAAAGAAAAAAAACGTTTGGTCAAAACGTGTATCCCACGGTTAGTACACACTCATCAGCCTTTGCGAGACCAAGCGTATAGAAATAGCACAGGGCGATAAGCCCGCAGGATGGTCGCTATCTGATCGGGTTTACTTGATAGAAATCGGAGGTGGACTAAGCCTAAGTCCGTGCTGAGTTTGGTGTAGAGTAAGCAAACTTTACCATTAAAACCGCTATGTCACTCTTAAAGGAGACTTTCATCTTTAATGCGCTGCCATACTCCGTCGTAAGTAATTTTGGCCTAATAGTAATAGTCAACGTGAATGGTGGTGTGTGGCATGCGTGTTTGTGTGGTGTGTGTGTTTTTCACATTAAGGAGTCCTTTGTGTGTCAGTCAGTACTGTAGCTTTTTGTGATAAACTACAAGACAACTTAAGTACACAGTAATTAAAACCATCTGTAAAGGAAGACATCGTGTTTTCTTGTTGGGTATAATTGTTTTTCTTTTTGATATTGGCTTTTTTTAATTATTGTGTTATTTGGCCCTTGTGTCTGTGCAGTCAAGAGGAAAACAATTATGCCAGAGGGAATTCAAATCACATGTGTTAATTTTCTTATTTATTCGTTGGTAGGAAGGTAGCAGTAGTTGAAATAATACGCAATTGTTTTCTCACAATAAGTCTATGATATAAAGCTATACCAGCAGCCAGCACATACCAGTTGAACCAGTTGTATCATGGTAAGTTGTTTTCACGGAGCATGAATAACTTATGCTTTATTTGGCTGTGATTTGATTCATTATCCTGTCCTTGTTATAAACAGAATGATGCATGATTATATTTATTAAATTGATAGCGGGATTATAGGCTTTCTTGCGGAATTTTCATTAATTTCTAATGTATTTGGGGTCAATATATCTGATAGCTTTCCAAAATTGAATAAAGAATAGCCGACAGATTGAATAAAATTATACATTTTTGAGATTTTGAAAGGCTATAAGTTAGGTTTATTGTTTACGCCACAAGCAGTGTAGTGTGAGATTGGGAGGCTTGGTCGGAACTCTGCGTTGTGTCTAGATTGAGAGATGGAAGACGTTAGCAGGAGCTTGTGAAAAGTCGATGGGGTAAACAAGCAAGTGTTTTCACCATAGACGTCGAAATGAAGTCCCCAGGGCGCGCCTGTCGTGGGAGCGTTGCCAGCATGCTTCCTTTTGCTTCCATCTCAGGGCTTCTCATTTGGTTCCAGTTGAGAATTTGCGAATCGAAATAAAGAGAAAGTTTTTCTTTTAACTGTCGTTGAAACTGACTTGAAGGCTTTTGAATTTAAGGAAGTTGATTCTTTGTCAGATAAACAACAGCTGTGGCTAATGAATAAAAAGCCTTGCCCCCGAGGGAGCCACTGTCATTCAAGTGAAGGTGGATTGACACTTGAATATATACGCATTCGCCCTTAGAAAGTTAGGTAGATATGGTAGATAAGAGGATGAAAGATGGATTTATTGGCATACATTACAGATGGATATGATAATTTTGTTCATCAACCAACACATATCATTAGTGTGACATTCTGAGTGTTGAAGGGACATAATGTAAAACGTCAATATCCTGTTGTTCAAATATAAAACATTTAAATTTGATATGCTCAAATTAGGCTAGATTACCATATTAAGTTAGAAACATTACTTTGCCATGCAATTTATGTTATTTTATAATGAAATGAACATTTCATAAATGAATTACATCTGTTTTATCCAAAGACTGAAAAGTGAAACGGGTTCGGTTGAGAGGTCGGGATTGTTAGCTGACAAAACGAACGATTTCTCAAAACGGCGTACCACACAACCTTACATACGTAAGGCATAGCCTACTGACTGTTACTATGACTGGCTCCATTCTGTCTGGAGCTAAGTTTGATGAGAAGACATTGTTGACTTCACTTAAACTTAAATCTATTTATCTATGCTAGACGTTTGCGTGTTTTATATGCGCTTTTATTGAAGTCTTAAAATGAATGCTTATTGTTTGGACTTTCTAGTTGTCGTTGCTAGCAATCCGTTTACACCCCGAGTACTGTACTAGGTACCATATTAACTCCTCCCATTGACATCATATATTTGCCTTTTTAAAACAAAGTCACTGTCATAGCCATTCAAAGACTCGTATGCAAGAACATAGTTTCAGTAATTTGCGCTAAATGCGTTTCGACGCGTATCTAAAGAAGGGGAGAAAAGCTAAACAAAAAGATGAATTGGGTCATATTAGATTAGATTGGTTTGTTGTGCCTTCCTTCGTTGTTATCCAAAGTCACCTTTTATCACCACAAATGTTGGTGATGTACAACGTGTTTGTTCATGAGACTTTTCACGTTTGGGCTTGTCATCAATTAAAACTGTTTATGAATTTATGGGAACTCTTGACATTATGTTAAGCCACCAGATGTTTTCATTTTTTCACCAACTTAATTTTCTTTTTGGCACGGGCTCTGGTTCCTTAGTGCGAAATGATAACACCCCCATGTTGATTTTGTTGATGATGACTTGAGAATGCAATCTGCCCGGTCTACAACTGGTAACTGACGGCTTACCATTATTCCAAAATTGAATGCGGACCAGTCTTGGTCAAATAAAATGTCAACGAATTACGATACATTAATCCTTAGCATGTTATATATTTGAATTGATTTACCAAAAACTCGTTAACATCTATTTCTTTGGCTATTAATTCTTATGTGTTTTGTAAAGGGAATTGTAGCTATTAACTCCCTTAGCATCTCTATATTGATATTTAAATTGTACACACTAGCCTACTGACTTTTTTCTGAAAGATTGAAAATATCCATGTCGTAGTAGGGACGACATTTTGGACTGAGGCAACACTTAATAATTATATACTTTGACTTAAGGTTTAATCACAATAGCTCTGTTCATCTCTAATATTTGATATTTTAATGTAACCTTTGGACAAAGGTCACATAAGCCTGTCGCCTGTGAAACTTAGTCGAGGTTGTATTGACATTAAAACGTCATATTTTTCTATATGGGGATTAATATGTCTTCATTGCGCTATAACTGGATCCGAATGTATCGGAAAATGTAGTAGTATAATAACCATCCATTTGTTGATCAACATGACCGTACTGAAACAAGTCTTTTGTTAGTCTCTACTCTTGGTTATGTAGAATGAATGGATCAGCCATCTGTCGAGATAAACACGATCGAAGCGAACTTTGGACAAGTTTGTCGGTTGAAGAGCACGAAGTTAGCAATCCCAATGGAAACTTGGCGTGTACTCAAAAGGGCATGCGGTCTTACATGCGCTTAACATTTAAGGTTAGAATGTGTAATTTGCACGTTGTGTCTGAGTGAATTGTATGTTTGCCTGTGTGTGTGTGTGTTAATGCGTGCATGTATGTGAGTTTGAGTATTTAGTGAGTATGTGAAATAAAGTACTATCGCCAGCACAAAAGCGTAGGATTGTGTCAGTGCTTTCTTTCTTTTTCTGTGTTAGTGCGAAACAATACAGCTGTTGATAGTTGACAGGCGTCAGAAGTCTGCATCTTTTTATTTAAGTAACATAGCAAAAAGTAGTATAAATAATAATTATTTGCATTCAAGCAACCATTTTATGACGATATGTTGGCCGGACATTGGAATGATGAACTTCCCACGTTGAGTTTTCGAGACGTGTTGGGAAAACAATCGATGGTCATCACCGCTCTGATGTAGTTTATTGGCCCGTGTTCAATCTTTTGGGCACATGAACGGAAGGCTGTAAACAAAGATTTAAAGAGATTCAAACAGACCTTGGTGGGAGGAGAGGGAAATTGTAATATTTCCTAGACTGCTGATCCAGCACAATAGACAGTATTTTCTTCGTGAGCCAAACTGAACTGCCAACTCGTGTTCTATTTTTTAGATCTTTCTAACACCCACTGTAGTGTGCTTTTATCGTAATGGCTTTTGTGCGCTTGCTTACTTCCATTTTTATGGAATTGATACTTATACACAATATCCTTGTTTTGGTAATTTAAAAAAAAATTTAAAAATCTCTTGCAACGTGTTAAGTATATGTATGTCCTTAAATGATGTAAAATGTACATAGCTTCGAAATGCTGGTTTGTCACGGCAATTGGTGAGCGGGATTAATAGAAATTTGGTGGATTTACCACTTGTGATATCTTTTAACTGAGATGTTCACCCAAACCATTCGTTCACTGATAGTTCTAGTGAGTTAGATTAAGCTCGAGAGAAAATACACTAGCAATGTATTTGCACGAACAAGTAAGTTGTTCATAAACCACCCGCAAAAACATAATATGTTGATTACATCTTTGCTTTGCCTGAAAAAATCTGAACCAGCAGAAATTTTTCTTAGAAAATGAATGCCCTTTGTAAGGAATGACAAAAAATATGACTGAAACCTTGCTTATTTATATGAAACTGAAAGGCTTTATAACTTATTCAAAATTCAGAAAATATGACTGGGTTTTCTAAATGAAAGAGTGTATACACACATATAAGTAGAAAAATAAGACAAATTAATTACTTGAAAAAAAATCAGAATAAAGGAGTAAGATCTCTGACAATGCTTGTCGATTAACCATTATCCTAAGGCTACACGTTGTGTGAAATTCATCTCCATAGTAATGTTCATCAGCCGAACTAAAACCTTGTCAAGTCCCCCGAAGCCAAGTATTAATAATAAAACCCCACCCATAACTCCCTTTGCCCCCAATTTTATGTCTTCAGTAATGTATTGTATTATGTTGCCTGCCAGTATAAAACTGACGCTACCGTAGGATTGGTATTCAGATGCACGTTCCTATTTTTACTTTATTTCTATAGGGGTTTGGTGTCAGTCATTGTTTAACTGATTCTTGTTTCATAATAGATATTGGAGATAGTTCTTGATGGAGTTAAATTTAACTGTATGATTTTTTTTATCTATTTGATGAATGTTTGACTATCTTTGGATTCCAACTATGAATGTAGCGCCTAACCCAAACCCTCTCGATTTTTAAAACTTTGCGTCGAGTTCAATCATCAACCCCAATCATGTTTGCTCTTCTGACCCCCCCCCCCATCGGGATCGGGTGCTCTCAGACCTCCGAAAAGACACTTTCCGTCAATCCTATGTTATTTCTTTCAGATTAGGTAGCTTTTAGTTTCTGTATAGTAAAAATCCATCCTTTGCTCGCCTCACTTTGCCCAGCTGGTGGTGTTTTATGACTGTTTTCATTTAATTTTGAATATGATATGTAGTACTCTGTACTATTACTATACAAGCTCTCGCTTTATTTGTATATAACTATAAGAACATTTGTTTTCGTCTATCGGTATTTAAAAAGAAAATAAGAATTAATGAACTAGAGCAATTTTCGTATAACCGTTTGTTTAACGTCACAGTCTTTCAATAACATCTTTATAAAGGTAGAACGTCCATAAAATCAATTTTCAGGCAGGAAGAAGAATGAACACGGTATAAAATGACATCTCCTTATTTTCAACATAATTTTAATACACAACTATTATTTAATAGTGACATAGATGGCGGCAGGAAAATCGTTGCACAACTTTGAGTGGAGACTAAAATGTGAATCGACATTCGGGAATAGGCTGTCATAATTGAGATACGTGAATAGTGAATAATGGTTGATCAATAGATGAAGGGTATGGCATGCAGAGAAAAGAGGTAGCTAGTTAACCCCATCATTTCGGTCTTTAGTCCTGTTGTGGCCAACTGGCGTTTATGGCTCACCCCCAAGTCCCACTTGGAAATCCCACCTGCATTATAAAGCCGGTGTTGGACCGAAATCCTTCTAGGTTCTCTTTACCTCTAGGCGACCCCGACACGAAAGACGAGTAGCTATTCATCTGTCTCATTTTCTTTTACATCGACGCTCCCTCTTGTGGGGTTTTTGTTCAGAGGCGTATAGAAAAGATGAGATGGCAGAGTGATATTGTGTGGAGCCCACAGAGGATAGAATATAATATGTCGGGGCTGGGAAAATTCGTTTACTTTAAAAGTGCTTGCAGCCTGTTGAATAGAGCGCATGATAGTAGCCAGGTCGCTGATGTAAAGGATAGCGTGTTTTGGTGAGACGTATTTGAACGAGTTTAATTGATGAGGGTGGGGGATGGGGCATTAAACTGCAATTGATTAATTTCGAAAGACGATACATGCTCGCACTCACCCACTCACAAACACACACACACACACACACACACACACACACACACACACACACACACACACACACACACACACACACACACATACACACACACACACACACACATACACACACATGTCCATACAGCGGTTAATATCGTAATATGTGTATGAGCTCCATTTCCCCATGAAATAAACAATAAACCTGCCAAGCTGTTCAGTCAGTTTCTCTTCTCATTACGTTTATGTGAAACATAATTGTTGGGACATTTGGGGGTGTTAATTGCTAGTTTGATTTTCTTTTATCTCTCTTCTTTTCAAATTGATTTGTAACATTGACTGAAAAGTATTTGGAAAATGAAGTATATGGAATTTAGTGTATCCAGATTATTCTTTTCCTAAACTCAGAGTATTGTGGTTGATGAGTGTCAAGTACATTAGATAATCATCAGTATATATATATATCTACAGTTACGTAAGAATTGGCCATTATATATACTGATATATTATATATCATTCACCATCAGGGGAGGATGTAGCAACCCGGTTATACAGGACGCTGCTTTTCCCTCAAAATATTTCCAGATTAATGTTCTTCATCCAAACGCCTCCACTGACATTTTTGTGTGCTGACAAATTCCACTCAAGTTTGTCAGTGAAAAAAGAACCTTGCGGGGGATTCGGCGTCACGGGAATCCCCGAAACCATTGATTTGTTCGCTCCGGGATTGTCCACTCCATACAGACGTTACGGTTGCTGAGTCTATTTGTTCGAAAACTTGTTGATTTTATCCAAGCGTGGGGTTTTATACCTTGCGCGGTAGGACCCGATGGCTAAAATATGCGTTGTATTCATCTTTTAGCGAATGTACACAACTGATTGTAATATGATATATCATGAATAATCGTTTTTTTATTGCACTACCTGATATCATCTGTATAAGTCATGTTATCGACCAACAGTATGTCACTGTCCATGCACGTGTTTGAAATTGGAAAAGGATTATTAAAGACATCAAAGTGTATGATAATTATAAGGGGGGGGGGGGGGCTAAAATAGGGTGGATGAAGATACACCCGTTGTATCGTTGCTATTTTCGAAATCGGCCGGGGAGATCCAAGCTGAACAGAATAGCAAAATATTCTGGTTAGTGTTTATCGGATGTATTTTTCTTTCAATACACACTCTCTCTCTCTCTCTCTCTCTCTCCCCTGTCTCTTCTCTTTAGCTCTTTAATTATATCAAACACAAACATACCTGCACTCAATATATATACAGGAGCATCAATACGAGAATGGGATTGATTATTGTATCGAAAAACGAATGGGGTAGAGGGTAGAGCTTTAATGTAATAAGTTATACTTCCTGTTTCCGTTACGGAACTAGTCATTGTCTTGGAAGATACAGGTGTTATGTAAACAGAAGGAGACACATGTCGATCAAGTGTCCTCGTTTGCACCCGTGTGTGATATCGGGGTATTGTGTCGTACCTATTTGGCCTCGTCTGCCATGTCAGCTGTCATAATGTGACGCAACAGGAGGTGATTCCCCAGGCTGACCAGCCGTGATTCGCCCTGATTACTGAGGCCATGCATGTGGGCGAACGGGAAGGGGAGGGAAGCCAAGATCTACTGCATTCTTTGTGTCCGAGAGCTCGTACAGTCCGTCCGGGTCAAGAGTGCTGTGAGCCAGACGCTGTACGTGCAACGGTTCCCAGGTTCCAATTGACGCAGATTCGTTTTCGCGTTTGGTCCCTTTTCGAACTATTGATTGGTTTTCTCGTTGATAGTTGCGCGTAGGTTGGGTCCATACGTTCATAAAGCTAGAGTAAAAGGTGGATGTAGTCTTCAACAACTGCTGCTACTGATGTGTGCATTAAATACGAATTGCATGTTCGTGGTGCATTCACCATGCATACTATAGCTACATAATACCTACATTTTCTCCCATTTCGGGAAAAAAAAGCAAAAGGAAAAATTCATGGTGAAAAATCTGTTGAAGAATTAATACAATTTTCTTCTAAAATAATGTACAGAAAAGTATAGTATGGGTTGGATTTTTTCAACGATGTCTATCAACATTTGAGTAATAACATAAAATTATTCATTGCGCTTTGGTATTGTTGTATTTTGGGCGAATCACGATTAAGAACCCCTTATTGTTATTTGAAATACAATATCTTTCGTAGTGGATCCCGAAATAACAGTATTCAGTAACTGCTTTGAAATATAACTCTTGTGTTATATCGTGCCATCGTGTTAAAACATGATGTAGCTACTTTATGTTTTTAGGAACACATTCTTCATGTAGCTAACTGAAATGTTTCAACATTTTTGTTTGTGATATTCATCATTCAAATGCCCAACGTTTTGATCAATATGTTGTTCTCGTCAAAAACGCTACAAATATAGTAACTTGATCTCGATTAAGTTGATAATATCTAATACATGTGTATACGGGATAGCGGGGGAACATTTGTTGTGGACAGATACGTGCGTGGATTCGGTTATCAAAGGAAACATAAAAGTCATAGGCATATTATATTATGTAACAGCTCATGTTAAGCACGGATGTACCAAGACAAACCCACGCACTTTTGTTAAATGTCATGAAAGCAAAATATTTAACTTAAACCGACACATTTATTTTCATTTTATTTTGGTGCGGGTTGTGTACGGGGGTTGGGGGGGGGGGGGTTCATTCGATCATAAATGTGTCTGTCCTGAAATTAGTGACGTAGCTGTCTAATCTGTAATCTCAAAACGTGTCACAACAGTCCACGGCGTCCCTTCACTACAAGATAGCTTCAGAGACATTGCTTGAGGGAGCCGTGAGTCACATGATAAATGCCGATATTCTGGAATGTCTGTTGCTGGTGTTGCTTGTTCAGGCAGAGGCAGTGGTCAATGAGATCATGAGCCTGGACTGAGCAGGACAAGGGTTGTTGTTCAAGTCTTGAGTTAGCCCAGGTGTCACCTCTGTGTAGACCCTGTCAAAGAGACGAAAGAGCGGAAGAAGTGGGCTTTGTTCACCGCTGCTGTGACCACGGAACTCCGGGCCCTTTTGTTTGAATATGGACGTTATTGTATGCGTGGACTTTAGTTGAGAAGAAAAAAGGAGTGGACATAGGTTGGGGTGACCGAATTAAAATGGCCGTACGTTTCAAATGTTGAATTGATTTGATAACAGTGAGTTTTTTAACCAAGCTTCCTGTTTTGCGGATTTTCTTTTTGTCATGCCCTATTTTGCGTCCCTTGTATCATCTTTTGTTAAAATGTCATTACTATCGACAGAATTTCACATGATCGTATTTCAGGTAGCCCTTTATTATTATTATGTTTTTTATGCATTGACAAGGGGAAAGATCCCTCAAACAACTTGTTTGTCCAGGTGGGTGTCTCATAAGTAATAATGTATTATGTTTTTAAGTCATAAAATATTGTAATTGTGAGACTAAAGTCGATTTTGTTGTTCAAAACTGTATATACATCATATTCTTTTATATTGCTTTTGATACTTGGGGACTCAAACCCACTCCCACAAAAAGTTCCTTTCTAAGCACTTGTACTCGTTGTTTCACTTTGAGTATGTGATTGTTGTTGAAGTGACAATAACCTACATTCGTGTGAATAATTGGTGGTCGAAGTCAGTCACAATCTACCAATCTCTCTCCTTTTTACTACAAACTTTATCTATATTGATTCACTCGTTCCTGTTTCATAGTTGATATAGATGTCTATCTATAGTCTGTTTTGTTCAAATAGTTTTGTTCTTTTTCCTTTACCATCTCATCTCAGCCAAGTCGTCATAACAATGCCACTGAATCCAATCATATATCACGACCCGATAACTAATTACTATTTGGTCTGTGAATGACCAATTTATATGTTTGAATTCTATACTTAGTGTTGTCTTTTTTTTTTTTTTTACTATATTCATGATATTCTTGTCAACAACTGTTCTATCTCATTCTATGTTACTTTCCACAATCTCAATTTCCTTCTTTATCAGTTATTCATGTGACCAAAAAGGTTGCGTTGGCAAGCACTCATATAGTATAGCCTTGATGTCTCATGAGAGTGGGTTTTCGAGTCCGGGGAAGTTTGGAATAAACCAACAAGGCACGGGACAAGGGCAAACACAGTAACAACATCCGCACAGTCAGTCTGTCTAGTGCTATGTGGGCGCTCCTAGCGCTCTACTGCCTGTAACGGTTGAGATTAACTGGCAGATTGAGGTCAGCTAAAGTTGCTGCTATAACTCTACACTTTCTGCTTCTTTAACACACGTCTGGTGATTTTTTTGTAATTCCTACCCCCTAATTAAAATCATTTATTCTAATCACAAAATGAAGCCAACAACTAGAAGTTGTTGCATTTGAATAAAACCAAAGCGAGTTTTAGGTTAATTTGCATGAATACGGATACTTATCTTTCCACCTGACAGACATGCGCATATGTACGGCAGGGTGCGATGACCGAGTTGTTAAGTCCATTGACTAACAATCCGTAAATCTTAAAAGTCTGAAGTTCGATCCCCGTGGTTGGGAAATATTTGTCCTGTTTGAAAATGGGTTCAAGTGGTAATCGTGATATGTGATGACCAGTCCTAAATTTATTTTATTGTCAATTGTCAAGATACATTGCTGTTTGTCCAGTGTGACCCAGGAATCTGGTACGTTCTCAAATTGTAACGATTTGATCACCTATTTCTGAAATGTCGGTGCATACTGCACATAAGAAAACTATTTCGACACATCATCCTTGGAAGTAGGCATGATCAAGCACCTAGTCCTATAGGAAACAATTGCGCGCGTTAACTATATATATCGGTGAGGGGAAATGGAAGTATCAGAAGCCGAAAAAGGCATTACATAGGCAAAACTCACTGTCAATCTATCAGTCTAAGAACATAAGTACATTTTTAAGTCGAACAGTGGCCGCCAATTGAACGAAGGTAAATATCATAGGAAGCAAGCACATTGGTGTGTCAAGTGGTCAACTAACCAATTTTTACTTCGTTAGAGTTTAAAGCAGGCGGACGAAACAAAGAACTAAGAACAAGAAGGCGTATAATTTTAGTAGTAATGAAATATGCTAGATATTTTGTATTTGTCAGCAATTATCACTTTCTTAAAAACCAGGTCCTGGTGTGCAACGTGGCCGCTTAAAAAAATAAGTGCTAAATTCAAATTTCAACGGGGGATGGGAACGAAGACTTTAGTCCTTCCTTTAGTATTTTTTCGTGATTCAAACATTCTTTTAGTAGGAGATTTACTTTTTATGTTGAGCTAGTACATAAACAATGTAACAAACCACAGTATAGTTGGTGAGATAAGTAAGGCTGTGTTATGTAGGCCACATCACATCAACGCTTCGTTTATACCACCTGACAATGTTTGTAAGGCCATACTGTACACTGTATAGTGTATGTGTGTTGATATGGATACCACAAGTAGTGTGTGTGAGTGTGTGTGAGTGTGTGTGTGTGTGTGTGTGTGTGTGTGTGTGTGTGTGTGTGTGTGTGTGTGTGTGTGTGTGTGTG
>JAUUEB010075292.1:0-15622 GCA_032362205.1 Clione limacina | reverse complement strand
AGGTTGTGGCAGCGTCAGTCATTCACTATGTGTCATACTCGGTGACATGCAGCGTCAGTCATTCACTATGTGTCAAACTCGGTGACATGCAGCGTCAGTCATTCACTATGTGTCAAACTCAGTGACATGTTGTGGCAGCGTCAGTCATTCACTATGTGTCAAACTCAGTGACATGTTGCAGTCAGTCATTCACTATGTGTCAAACTCGGTGACATGTTGCAGCGTCAGTCATTCACTATGTGTCAAACTCGGTGACATGTTGCAGTCTGCAAATGGAACTTGTTTTACAGCGGGTTTTGAGTATCAAATCAGACTCTGACTTACTCAAATATACATTGAATAACTTACTTAACTAACATTAGAATGACAAGAATAAAACGTGATATGGCATTTGCAATTTGTGCGCCAATTTCTCTTTTGGAAACTACTCCTGTCGGACCCTTAGGAACCCATATAACAATATTATATAGGCTAGAATTGTGCGTGGGGGATTAGAGGTCTTGGTGCCGGACTATCAACCTGAGAAAAGAAAAAAGTAACAAGAGACATTATAAATTATACATCATGTACCCCCAAAACTAACCTTATAAGAGACACATGTATATACAACCGTGTCATATGGGGAAAATATTTTGTTGCGTTGCTGTGATCATACTTTTAAATATATGTCGCACAAATTTTATATGATCAAATTTGACACCATACAGCATCTGTGTACAAAATATTATATTGAGTTAACATACCACTGATTATGGTTCCTTTTTTTGAACACCCGATATGATAAACATAATACCGTAGACCATTTACATTTCAATAGCAGCAGCGCGTTAAAACACACGATTAACAATTTAACAAGCTGTATATGTACAAGTATCAACTTTGGCTATGAGCCTCAAAATGTATTATGTAGGTAGGAGCGTAGCTAGGATTTTCAAAGGGGGACAAACTAGGATATAATTAAATCAAAGAGCTGCCGGTGGCCGAAAATTGTGAAATTAATTATAATGGTGCACATTATGAGCAGTTTGCTTCTCATATGTTCCCCTGGCTACGCGCATGAACATTGGTACCCTTGATCTTTAGTTACAAAAGTGTCATTAGTTTATGCTCTTAAGGATGCCATAAGTTGGTTTAATTTAATATTTACCTTGAAAAATTGCAGTTTTTATATTTGTTATTTGGTCATTTTGAGTAATGCGTTATGAAAACACAAAAAAAAGTTTACAAAAAATGTTCTCATCGGAAATCACTTTTATCAGTTGAATTAAAATGGTATGAAATTACCTTTTAACAAAGAACTGCTAACTATGAATAATGTGTATTGCAGTAAACGTTTTTAAGTTTTTCAAATATTTTGTATGGTTATATGACGTTTTTTTTTATATTCGAAATTATTTCTGACGTAAATTAAAAGTAGTGCCATGAAAACACTTTCCCTGTAAGTAATAAATAAACATGTTAAACATGCTGAAAAACAAGAACCAGGGTAACGCACTTGTATTTGAGAGAGTCCGGGTTTGAGTCCTGTCAGTTTAACATACTTGCTGCAACTCTACGCTGGACTACAGTCCAGGCATACTAAAATGAGACCGCCTTTCATATTATCTTCAGGTATTGTGAATGCCGCCAAACGTCTTAACTCACTCGTCTATAAACATAGTCAAAGAATACTTTGTAGATTGAGATTAAACTGTTTTTAATGCTCATCTTCTTTTTATCATTGTCTATCAGATGTCAACGCAAATCGAAATCTACTTCCAAGTAAGTAAAGCCACCACTATAGACCATTCTGCAAATGATTTTTTTTCACAGACAAAACGTAGCATCTTAATTAAGTCACCATCTAAGAATACTATACGGTCTATAAAACTCATGTTTTTAAATGAGGACAAATCGACTGAAGTATGATAAGATCTCATAAATAACACCAATTTGCAAAACATGGATCTAGAAAAAAAGAAGATTTTTCTTGTCTCATAGACATGTATAAGATGGAACTTGATACATATCTTGTGTTGAGTACAAACCTATTAAATCTCCATATTTACAATTATTCCAAACATTTATTTTCAGCTTTTCCAAATAAAGACGGCTATGTAACATTTTAGATCGATATGGAAATTTTTTTAATTCTAGATTGTGTCTAGAAAATAACTATATTTATGAGCAAATACTCTCTTGTATTGCAACTGTAATAGTTAATGGATCTTACCTTTTTGTAAACAATATAGTACGTTAAAACAAACTCTTGAGAATCTTACTCAGTTTGATTAAATAATTCTAAATAGAACACAGCCACTATCAGCCAAATCCAGTTGTGCAATCTATTGAAATACATTATATAGACACAACGCTATCATTGACTATGATATACTGAACAATTTGAGATACGAAAATATTCATGAATACAATTTGTTTACATTTAGATACGCTAGTCTTAGACGTTTGTTTTTATTTCCACTAAAATTGTATAACGTCCAAGGATTAAACAAACATAATTCCTACATTAAATGGAATCTCACTGTTATTTCTATCCCATTCTGAGCGGCTTATTTTTTTCTAGATAAATTGAACGATGTCATTTTTGCGCTTTTTTCGTGGTTTCAATTGATATGACCAACGCAAACGAATCCTTTATCACGGCATGTATAATTGCTTCTCAATTGCAGATAATTTTGTTGTCATTATGGCATTATTATCAGTTCTTCTAAATGCTGTTTCCAATTACGACTTTTTTAATTAAATTATGTTCTAACCCTTTTTAAAGTTTCGTAAGGTCTGTATGCTACTGCTTGTGTTCCGGGTATAATAATTACAAAATGTTGTGTCTAAATCCGCTAAAAAGATCAATATCAACAAATTCCGATCGAAACGTGGGTGGTACAATGTACAGGGGTATTTTATCAATTTATTGTTTGTTGACCAAATCAAGAGTGATTGACGATTTTTGCTTTTGACGATTATGTTGCTTTACATATGTATAATCGTTGTGAAATTGTAAAAAGCTTGGCATCGGAACAATAATATTCCCTAAGCTATTATAAGGGACCTGATGAAGTAACGTTGTTCACATCTTAAGCGGAAGGCCGGGTATCCGAATACCGTATGTAGCATACGCAAAACGTGTTCAATTATGGCTTTAAGGTTAGAATCAAGTAATTAAAAATTGTTGATCAGCACCTGTGACCAAAATAAAAAGTAAGTCGATATTACGGCTGTTTCAAAACATATAAGCATGCTTAAATGGAATTACATTTTTCATTATTTTATAATTTAGATTCCAAGTGGAGCATGTATGCATACAACATTGTAGGATGTAATTTTATGTGTAACTACCGAGCCAATTTTTCAACTTGATACAAATTCATCACCTTCTGACAGTGGAGGGAGCTTTCCAATGCCAGGTGTAGAAAAATGGGTGCTTATTTTTTTCAAAATATAACTTATAATAATTCTATTCGTCCAGGGGTGTAGTTTTGAATAAAAACTAGAATAAAGGTAAAGTCATTAGAGGAAACCAGAAAACTGAGCCGAACTTACTCCTTACGAAAATACTCCTTTTATAATTACTTGAGCCTAACCTTCAATTATGGCATTTAGCGGCGGCCAAGCGATTTTTGAGCTAAAACATGTCGGTGTCACTGTACTACTATTGTGTAGAACAGTTTTGCCTCGAAGCTAGGTTATATATTAAAATGAGAATCTTAAGAAATCCTAAAACTAAGTAACTCCTTATTTTTTGTAAGGAGTTGACAGTAATTCTATCATTACTTGGAGAGTGAACATATAATTATAATGACTCACAACCAGTTAAGGATTAGTTATAAAGGAAACTTTGATTAGCGTGGGTAAAGCACGTTTCTAGCTTGAGCAGATAGGATAAGGAGAAAAGCAAATATCTTGGAAGGAAAATTAGCACAGACATTTATGATAGTGATATTACGAGGATTTTGTGCTGCCTTTCTCGGGAAATAATAGAGTTTCAGCCTTGTTTATTTGCATTGTGCAAGATAATGAACATAACACTTGATTGATCCAAAAATCAATTATAAATGCGTGGTTATTAATATGCCTCACGAGAACAATAATTGTTTACAGAAATCAGAGGAGATCATAGGAAAATAAGTAATATACCGGGTGTCCAGAAAAGAGTGTTACCCATACAAATTTTAATAACTCTTCTGTTTCTGCACCAAATTGCACCAAAATTGAAAGGAAAAAAGGTGTATTCATGGCATTTTGTGAAACCAAAACGAAAAGCCGTTATTGTAGCTAACCAATATGAAAATATCGAAACACTTCACTCCTGTGCAACGGGCTTTTGCAGTAAAGGTGTACTTAGAAACAAAGTCGTTTAGGATAAAAAGATCGCTCTATGTGAAGCAGTTTAACATTTATTTAAAGAATCAGCCCACTGCTGTTGATGTGCAGAGTAAAAAGAGTATTTTACGGTGTGTTGCAAAGTGTTCAAAGTGTAGTTCGACAGAAGAATTGTGCAAACGTTCAAAGCTGAGCCAAACCTGCAGTCAGCGCGTGTGTTCAAACATTGTTTTACGGCTGAAATTGTGGATTTCCAGGAACATCTAGAACATGTTATGTAACTGTTTTTTTAATGCAGGAGCGTAGCCAGGATTTTGAAATGGGGGGACAAACTCGGATATTATCTAAGCAATGGCCGTGAAGCGTCCGAAATTTTTGAAATTGGTTTAAAGTGATGCAAATTTAGAGCAATTGAGAGCAATTAAGAGCAATTAAGAGCATATTATCAAAGAAATGTCCGCGAAGCGGCCGACATTTTTGAGATAACTTAAAAATTGTGCAAATTTAGGGCATTTTGGATCTCAAATGGGCTTTCCCCCATGCCCCCCTTGGCTACGCGCCTGTGTTAATGCATATTTTGAGATAATTCAAACATGTGAATAAATGCCATAAGTTGATAAATCACTAATATCCATGAATTTTTGTTTGGTATGTGTTCTAACAAAAATAAAAGCATGTTTAATGGAAACACTCTTTTCCGGACAGCTGGTATATATAAATATAGAGAGAGAGAGAGATTTATGTCGCATTGAAGAGAGTGTGTTGATATGCGGAGGCTTTACAATACTTGTAATTTATTTTATCTTAAACTTCCGATAACTAATATAATATAAGGTAAAACTCTTTCAAACCCCATTTTCTTATACAATAACTAAAATTGTACATGTTGTCCTGTAAAGAGTGTCCTTCAAACACATTTGCCGATTTCGCACCTATTAGAACATTTGCCAAGAAGTAAGATGATTAATTGGGAAATTGCATATCATAAATAATAGCTTCAAATAGTTTTTCAAAGAAGAAGCTATGAGTAATATAGTAATATATTATACAGCTATACAGAAAAATCTTATAAACGGGAATCAGCTGTTTGTATGAAAACTGCTCTAACAGATTCTAATGAGAGTATGTTATTTGGGTCGCTTTTTTATTAAAATATTACAATTTTATAATTAATTATAATACGTCCTATAAAGTTGGTGCTAATTGTTGCAAAATAGGCAAAATAAATAACATTTTAATGAGAGACATTTTTAATTGGAACCCGGTATTCACTTTTCCAAACCTTAAATTATAGCCTAAATTGATTTTAAGAAACTGTGTTTATACTCCATGAAACAAATATATCACATTATTTCAAATTGCATCAGCGAGGTTAGTTTTGAATATCTTTTGGTTTCTGATTCAAAACTGATAACAGCTATAACAGTCAAGTTTTAGTTTTCAACCAATACATGATTTTTTCGCACGTGTAGACTGGCATATAACATGTGAAAGAAGATCCATTGTCAATTAACATGGAGTGTTGAAAGTAAGAGATGCAATATTAACTAGAAACATGAGTAATCAGATAGAGATTCACTATCCCAGTATCTATCTGAGACAAGGCCCATACCTATGAGGTCCCAGGTTCGAATCCCGGCTAGTGCAGTACTTACGATCATGGTCTTTAGCCATACTGATGACGCCTTATAGGGAGAAATACGTATATATGGATGATATTATTTCCTTCATTTGAAATTGAAATTCAATTTAATTTTCCGTAACAGTAAAACACTTATAAACAGATACTTGTGAATATGAAGCTACCATAATTAAACTGCAAAAACCTTCTGACATTATACTCTATGTATACCTTATACTGGTGCATCCAGACTTGCATACAGTAAAATACAGGTTGAGAACAGACAGATTGTTTCACAGGTTGTCTGTCTCTTTACAAGAACACTCCACGTTAATTAAGTTATAAAGCTAGTGTATATATATTAAACGTATGTCTTATCTTTCTATAGATTAAGGGATAAAGGCGGTAAACGCTATTTTCGGCTAAGACGACATAAACATGTCAACCAATCTTTGCTCTTTAATTCGATAAAGAACGTAAACTAACAACAGAAGATAAACACACTTTATTTTCCAAACGTACGTGGTTTGTTGTGGGGTTTTTCAATGTCGCGTTTTAATTGAGTAAATATGAGGTGTTAGTTAGTTAATGCTTTACACCATTCGAGTGCAGAAAGGCTCTTTTCTCACGATATGTCATTGTTTTTCTATTTCTAATTTAGAAAGGAAATTTAATCTTGAGAATTGTAATGTATTTAGTGCCAATTGGCATGTGTATTGAAAATCAGTGATGTTTGTCATGTGTCAAATAGGAGTTTATTTTCTTGGATCTAGCGGAACATATAACCCATCAAAATTGGGTTTCACCTATATATGATTATGTGAGAAAGAAAGATAACTTAGCTTATTGTTGGAACATGTGTTGGGATTTGTTTATGAAGATCTTTTACACAAATCACAAATATAATTAAGTGCATGAAGGTAGCTTAGATTTTGAACTCGATTAGGAAACTTATGGGATCGAACTCGCAACTTCCACTCATTAAGTGGGTGTATTACAACAAACCAGGGTGACCGTAGGGTCCGAAAATTATCACGATTGATACACTATTATGATTTAAAATTCGAGAAGAAAAACACGACTGTAATATGGTATAATTTAAACAAAAATCTAAATGCTGACATTTTGATTACCCACTTATCGACGAGATCACAATGTAAACATTCTGGAAAATACTCTCAAAGAAAACCTCTATCTGTGACAAAATGCAGAGTTGGTCATGTAGTTGGAATTATTACGTTTAATCATGGGCAATGTTTAACACGCTTTTTAAATCCAAACATTATTGGAATGGGCAATATTTCTCGTTTCCAAAGAGTACATAGGCAGAGCACAGAATGAGCTGCGATTTGTAATACTATGGGTCATATTTTTATTGCTTTGTTTTCATGTTTAAAATCTTAAGATTCAAATGTAGACATGGGCAGATAATACATTTGGAATTTTACTCATTAGTGTATGAGAGTTACAACCGTCAAATGCTTCAGTTCAAAGAGGAATTTCGTTATTGTCAAAGAATAATGAGTCAACTTATAACATTAGGTTAAATTAAATGTTTTATGTTTGTTACGTGAACGCATGGCATGATACTTCATAAATGTTTCCTTTTATTTGCATAAGTATCTCAATAATAATTGATAATGCTGACATGTATCTATCTATTATAGAGCTTGTTGCTTACATCAGTTTGTCTTTCACACATCCGAATATAGCGTATTTAGATTGCTATATTGATACCAGGTGTCTAAAAAGTGTGTTCTTCAAATAATCGTTAATATTAAAATTGCATAACATGAACAAAAAAGCAAACCAGATATCATACTTTTCATTCAACTCTGAAAGAGCAGTGTTCATGCAATCAGCTGATTTCACTTTTTTACCCGGCGTTGCGCAGGTTTACACAATCCCAAATCAGTTGTTGCCCTTACGTCGCGAATAGCAGTCTACAAAATGTTTTGTGGCTTAGTACCCAGTCTTGTCCGCGAAGGATACAAAAAGAAAGAAACACGATTTTGGCCGACTTTTTAACCACAAATAAAGAAAGAAAGAAAGAAAGAAAAGAAAGAAAGAAAGAAAGAAAGAAAGAAAGAAAGAAAGAAAGAAAGAAAGAAAAAAAAAGAAAGAAAGAAAGAATCTTTGAATTTTATTATATAGATATATTAGTATTTACTCCTCGCGTTTTTTTAAGAAAGGGTATTCGAAGTGTTAGTTTATGTTATGTGATACACTTATCAATTATCTAAATTCATGTCAGCTTTCATGTTTATTGTTAATATCTAGAGCATCAGCAAAATTACACACTTTTTTGAAGGACAGTCTTATTTCGATATCTTGTATAACTAAGATTGTTGATGCAATAAATATGTCGTTAGAAACTAACTTTGAACTTGGGATAAATCAAATGCTTTGGTTTCATCGTTAGCAAAAAAAGAAAAACAAACATTACAAGTCTGTTATTACTCTGACTGTAAGTTCATCTTTTATTTGAAATTCCAATCCTGTTTAAGATAACATTATATAACGCAATCTCAGCTAGGGCAAAACGAACTTCGTTACATATAATTAATCTTGTTGTTTGGCACCAACATCTTTATCATAGCAGTCCATGCTAAATGTGATCAGGGTGATCATTGCAACTAAAAACTACTAAACAAATACTTACAAATTATATAGTGAAGTAGTGTTATGCCTTATTTCCGATATATGATATGTTATCAATATCAGCTAATATATCAGTACACTTTTGGCCAGGTCATGCATAAGACTGTTTAAAACATGGTAATGATAAGCAGCTGTCCTTTTTGTTATGTTTAGGTTATGGTCATAATACTAGCTTCGTCGATATTCATATACTGGTTTTGGGTTTGATGAACGAAAAACAATAAACCTAACTTCCAATGTTTTTCACAACGTAAAACCAGTGATAATGGAGACGTAAACTTTTAAAAGTCTTAACAAATTTCAGTTAAGACCTGGCAGTCTTTTTCTAAAAAGCTTTTCAGTACATGATACAATTATTGTTTTAAATTAGAGTCAAATTATGATGATGAAGTTCAACTTTTATAATATCTAATAAGAATGTCCATGTAACCAGATAATGGAATAGTACTATTGGTGCTCTACGATTTGGACATAATGTCATTATTGTATATCACCTTACCAGCCAAACAAGTTCATATTTATGTACGACATGTGTCTTTTGATGCAGAGTCACGCTACACGTACACCTTACATTATGTGTGTGAGATACCGAATCGAAGCGGTCAAGTAAAACCGCCGTGACATTATCTATCATGTGCTGAATCAACAGATCCTTTACAAAATTAAGCATTTAAATGAAGAAGTAATCCGCTCTCACTTGCTAAATTGAATATGACTTAAAGAAAGTATACTTTATAAAAGTTATTGAAAAATGGTTGATATCCTGATGTAAATGCAGGGATTATCAATGTTACATTAATCGCAACATGTTTCAAGGCGTATAACATTTACCTAGTATTTCCATAACAATATACATTGAATTGTATGTATTTATGCTTGGTTGCGTGACGATTTCAAAAGTCTCTCGATGGATTTAGCTGTAGCTTGAAAAAAGGATTACATACATACCAAAGGGGTACTTCGAAAAATTTAATTCATGAAAATGCAACTATTTGAGATTGTATGAATTTGATTAGTTTTTCCCTATATTCCAAAGATAAATATTGCAAATGACCACCTTACTGAACAAGCGGGCGTCAAGGATAGCACTTAAAATGAACACGTAAACTGAAAAATCGCAAAAGTGCATTCATATACAGTGCGCATTCTCGATCCTGGATAGCAAAATATTCTAGTTGAAATATAGACATCTAAATCCGTGATGATTTCTTAAAACTTTTTGCACGGAGACTTTAAATGGGAAAGAGACAGATAGAGGCGAAACGAAAATGCCGATGGTTTATAGTTGGACTTGGCTGAGCTCTTAACATGTTATAACTTACATACCCAAAGGGTACTTTGAATGCTTTTTGTGTAAACGGTAACAGTCTACGATTTTTAATTCAGATTTTTTCAAACGGGTGAAGGATATTGGCGCAAAGCGCGATAACCAACAGCGCCTGGCAAGGGGGTCCTTTTAATACTCTTTATGTATTGGAAACATGAAAACATAACGGAGAATTGGCCTTTGAATACTTGATTTGTTCTTCTTCTTTTGTTAAGCCACTTCTTAGAAAATCGGGTAACACCGAGGCAACTAAGTCGCTAGTAGAAAATATGTGTTATGATTCACCGATGTGAGAAGATGGTCACCGAGTGGTTAGGCAGTTGACTTCAGATCTTATATTATGCCGAAACAAACAAGACTAACTTGTGTTGACATTTTTTCACCTTTCCAAAAATCTATTTTAGTCTTAAAAACACGATCGAAACAGTTATTCCCCTTTTCAATATAATCAAACCCTGGCCATCTCACATGTTGAACAAGAAAAATGGGTACTCGTAGAAAGTGCAACCATGGACATCAGAAAAAGGTACCACTAGCAAATAACTCAAGGTCCATAACTTTGCAAATATATTTTTTTAAATTAAAGGAAAATATTTTAGAAGGTCCCTAGAAGAGCCTGTGTGCAATATGTCAGGTTCTTACTCCCAACGATGTGTCTATTAGACAGATTAGAGATTTTTAGGGAACTAAAGTGCAAGATTTCAGATTTCTAACTTTGACGAAAGGACCACAGCATGTTTGCAAAAAAATAACAAAGACATATAGCCAAATAGTCAAAGGGACCATACCTTTGTTTTTAAAATTGTGAAAGGTGGTTTTAGATAGACACTAGGAGAGCCTCTTTGCAAGATTTCAGATTCTTAACTCTGAAGATAATAATAATAATTATACATGGCATTTATAGTGCTCAATGCGCATTGCAATTTACACAAATACATAGGAATATACAGAAACAGAAACACAATCCAGACAGCAATACCAGCATAATAATGAATCTCATGTGACCACAACGTGTTTTTGCCAAATCAAAAAAGAACGTACAACAACAAAAATTCAATAAGGAATTACTCATTACATTTTTCACAAATATTTCTGGATTTAAATAGCAAACATTTCATACCCAGTCTATATCAGCCTTCTAAAAATGAAACAAATCCGAGCAAAATTACTGAAAGTATCGCGTAAACAAACAGACATCAAGGAGAAAATATACCACTACACGATATAATTGTTCGTTCGACTCTCAAAAAGCCAACCACATCCTTTATCATAATTAATCCTTAATCTAACCCTTCTAACGTCATAATACTTCTAGTACTATCTAGTAACAATGTCTTATATTCCCTGAGTTGCTCAATTATGTCTAAAGGAGACATGTAGAGTGGTTCATTGACGAGTGCAGATCGTTAGCGGCACTCTGGTTCCCACTGCAGCGTTAGAACTGCAGGCATACATATCAAAGTTATTTTTGTTAAATGCCTCTTATATAAACGTAATTGTAATAGCTTATTGGTACTACTAACACAAATATTGTTATTTTTTTACCGGAAAACTCTTGGAACTATTTTCTTTGTTTAGCTCTTTAACTAGATCAACGGCGTCTTTAGACATGTTCAATAACTAAAACATATTTTTGTGGTAGATAGTTGTGAATTTATGGATTCTTTTTAGTTTAAAAATCTCCATCAACAAATGTTAGGTTTAATTGCCGACGGTTATTAAAGTTGTTTAAAAAAATAAAAGTCAGTTTCAATGCACATTGACCAGTGGAGGTCTCAAAACGACTCTCTCAATGTCAGGGGGTAGAGAAGATGGCCTGGCTAGGATTCAAACTAACTTCTACTTCCGATTAATTGTGGCACTAGTAAAGGTTGGATTAACTACTATCTCAAGTTGTAGGACTGAGTGGGGTCATTATATCAATTAACTTCATAACATGCACAAACAGCCATATAGAAGAGGTATAAAATTACGTATTAACTTTGATCTCTTAACTTCAATGTGTGTAGGAGGACAGTTAGATATTATAAAACTGAAATGGGCTCGTAAATGAATGAATTTGTAAATCAAAATAATGTTCTTTTTAAAAGACATGCATATTCCTCCTACAGGATTCGTTTCTATTAGTGTTGAAGTTGTCTCACCTATCTCGATGAAATCGATTGCACCTATATTTATAAGTTGAATCGACAGTGGTCGATCTGATCTATCGTACCTTAATATTAGTAGTAGAAAAACAACCAAATGAATGGTTGGAATGATCCACAATTCAATTCAGATTATTTAATCACCCCTGTGTGGCCCTTTGATCTCGAAATGAACGACACATGGTCGTCTCTCCTGCGTCACCTCGAGTGGTGGCGGCTTACTTTGAGGTTTAGGCTACTGGATTTATAAAATTGCAAAATAATTTATCTCAATATAAGTTTAATCACAAAATTTATGACATTTTTGTAAACAGCGCATCAAAATTAGTCAATATAGTCGCGGCGAGCATTTTAAAGCCTTTTTAAAGAAATCAGAATTAATGGGTTTTTTTCAAATTGGACATTGAACACGTGTAAGAAACAGGAAAAATGTTTTACTATCACTGCAATCATGATTACCTCCCCTTTACACAGACAACTGGCAATTATATGAACATCGGTCTGAGTGTGATCTGTCATGAGTGGATCATTTTGAATTGAAATAAATGTAAATTAATGTAAAAACATATCGGTCGTGATTAGACGTCGACTGATTCAAAACAAAAACAGTGATCAGAAAACCATATCGAACATATCGTTTGCAGCGTTGGATCGATCTGGTCATTTCTTATCATGTCTTACTTTGTCAATGATGTGTGTGGGTGGACAAGATAGTTACGAATGTACAGAGATCTTTCTATCTTCAAAGTGTCATGGCTGTATTTCGAAATACACCTTCCGTGTAAAATCTCACGTATATCTACCAAATTAAAGCAAGGGTCAATACGTTTTTGTGAGCTTGTCTGAAGTTGAAATAAACACTCACAATTTCTGTGACGTTGAATGATAACTTATCAATATTCATGACGTTATCAACAAGCGTTATGTATATGTTAATGATTCTTTCAACTTATGAATAACAAAAAGTTATTATGTAACGCCCGCGCTGTGAATGTTGTTTTACAAATAACTTATTTGATTGATAAAGCAGATCTTATTTTGATTATTTTAACGTGGATATTGATGTTTTATACAAGATTGTGTGGGTGTTGTATTTTAAATGAGCGCCCCAGGGGAAGGGGGAAGATTATTTAAATGCGCAGTCAAATTTTTAACATATTTAATGTGAAACAGAAACTCACTTGATTATTTTTACTACTGTTGATTTTAATGGAAGCAGAAAGTCTGTGATTTAAGTAAAGTGAAGCTTTATGAACTCCTTGAACTAAACTGTTGTTACATTATACAAACATTTTGAAAAAGCTTAGAAAACCTAACGAAAAGATTGAACTAGTATAAAAGGGAAAAGTCAAGAACCATAAAATACATATGATTATGATTCTTATGTAAACATTTTCCCTAAAAAAACACTTTATCAAGAAAATTAAGATCTTTTCAAAAGAATACCCAGGACAGTTTTTTACTTTCTTTCCAGATTTCGTCTTGTTCAATCTACTGAGATTCAACTTTTCGATAGAAGCAAATTCAAAGTTTTGGTGTTATCGGTTTTTTTTGTTGGTTGTTGTATAAATCAGTTTACAAGGTCCTCATGTTTGTATCGTATTAACTAAAGTTGTTTAACACTTACTAGTAATTTACTTTTTTCTATGACGTATTACAGGTCTGCTGAACTTCAACACTATTTTTCAACTCATGTCGATTATTGGCTGTAACGCTAAACAATATTCAAACTTCACTTTAAGATAATACATAAAGTAAAGTAAAGTAAAGTAACCCATACTGAGCTTCAGGTAATCAGGAGTTAGAGTCCCGACTTTTAAGACAACGGCAATCGACGTAGTTTGTCATTGCTTTCCTCACCGACTTTACTTCGCTTGACCTAAAGAGGTTAGCTACTCGTTTTCGCAAATGGCCGCCGACTCGACTGGGGATGTTTTTCGAAAAAAAAATATGGTCGAGGTTATAGACCTCTTGGTGATAGAACGTTACTCTAACCAACTGAGCAATATGCATAAGGCGGATACAAATATAAATCTTCTCTAAAGTAAACTTCAAACACTTTAACGCAGTTTTTGTTGGTTCGTATAACTTTGTAAGACTCTATTCTTTGCTACCAAATTAGTCTTCGGACGTACTATATTATATACCACGAATGATATCTGCACAACATATACCTTGTTGGCTGGAAATCGAAACGAGAGAAGCCGAGATAGGCGCCTTTCGGGAGACTTTAACACGTCATATATTGACATAAGTGTTGTCGTCAAAAAGTCGGTGAATAAAGGAGCTGGACATTTTCAAAAAATCGAGTACTTAATGTATACTACTCTACTCAACCACAACACTGATTTAATATCACTGTATTAGTCTAAATAACAGAGTACTCCACAAAGTCGTATTGTGTCACGATGATTATTAAATCAAATATGTCTCAGGTCTTTATTTGTTCGCCCCATACATTGGTGCACTTATTTAATGATATTACGAGATTGACCTATGGCACAGGCGTCGGCAAACGCCTTGTCAAAGAGATTAATTATGCACGGCTAATTGAGCTTTTGAAACAAATGGGTCACGGTAATTACTCCGTAGACCTAGATTGCGATTTATTATTTTGTTTTGTTATAGCGTTTCACTAGTTACAAAAGCAATATCTTCATTATTTGCTATGTTTACTCACTTCAAGGCTGATCATAAAAAGCAACTTTCGGCAAGGTTCTGTAAATGATATATGTCATTAATATAAAAGATAGACATACAACAAATTAATAACATAGTTTTAACAATGATTTGGTGACATATTAAAGAAAATATATATACAGTGAGAAGGGAAGAGAAACATAACCTAGGGTAGATTGTTTAAACTGGAACGCAAAGCTAAACTTCGTTATTCTAACACAATTATATTTGTCCATCCCGTCTAAATAACATAGTAAAGCCTTTTCAATCCATTCTAAAAGTCATAGAACCTTCTGTCAATCAAGTCTTAAATAAAATTTAATCTCCTTCTAATAATCAGATTCTGATAATTCTGTTAATAAAGAGAAACCTTTTGTCAACCCAGTCTGAAAAACAAAGAACCTTTTGCCATCCTGTCTAAAAAAGTAGAACCTTGTGTCCATGAAGTCGAAATAACCGATAACCTGGTTTAATTGACCAATCAGACTGAATTAATTTTCAGTATGGTATAATTTGTTAGAATGAAACAACTGATATAGGCCAATTATATGCTAATGGTGTATTGTATCGTTCTAGAAATCATATAATTTACTACACATACCAGGGCTGTCCGTGAGTAAAATCCAGGAGACCGAAAAAAACGCTCCACTGGGACAACTCAGGCGAGTGATCGCTCGCCTCTATTTCTTATCGTACAAATATATTATATTGAACACATTTAGGACAAGCTAAAACTGAATCAAGATTATTCTGTTAAGTTAACAAATGTTAAAAAGATACCATGGTGAGTTTATAGGTTATAAATTTAAAATATTCAAGAAATAAATTATAAAAACAATAACAACTTTTATTCAATAAAAGTAAAAG
>JAUUEB010075181.1:0-15622 GCA_032362205.1 Clione limacina | reverse complement strand
GGCTTGAGGAGTGGTAGCAACCACGCAACCCAGGGTAGCCTATAATGGTTCGTTTATTTTTAATTTAAGTGTATATCATAAAAAATAGGAATCTACATTACATCTGTCATAAAGATTTAAGTAGAGGCTCTTTCAAATCTTTTTTTTCTTTTCTTTAAGAGCAACAACTTGATATGTTGAATTATTTATTGATAAATAAAACCTAAATCCTACAAAATCTGTTTTGCCTTTGACTCATCAAATATTCTATAAAATGGGATTTACTGAAAGTATATTTTATCTTGTACATGAATGTCAGTCAGTGTTTAATATTTCAGATGATTTTTTAAGATGTATTGTATTGTACTGTATATTTGCTGGTCTTAAGTTCTTGTTCCCTTTAGGAATTGTGTTTTAGATTAATTCATCAGGTTAAATTCATGTTATAGAAATTGAATTACCTTTGGTATGGTTAGGCATAGGGCATAGGGTAATGTTTTATTAATGTTTTTAAATTTACTCTTCTTGACAAAATAATGTGTTGCTAATATGGTGATTAACGTCAAAGAGGATCAATTGAATTTGAAGAAGTATTATTACTTATTATTTCACATTGTATTTATTTTAATTTCCAGGTACGGCAAAAGTTGCCTGATCCAGTTTGAAGACTTTGGTAACCACAATGCTTTCAGATTCTTGGAAAAGTACAGGGAGAAATATTGTACATTCAATGATGATATTCAAGGTATTGAGATACCCAGATTAGAATAGAATATCTTATTTGTTAAAAATGTCAAGTTTGTAATGTTTTTCACACAGATATGCCAATGAAAGTACATTTAATATATTTGAACAACAACACATTAATCCAATCTAAGAATCACATGTCCAGTAGTAATCACAGTATTATATTAGTATACTCTTATGTAAGAAGGCTGGCTGTAAACCAATAAATGAGATACTAAAACATATATCATTTCATAAACAACAAGGAAAAGTTGTAATGCCTCCACAAGATGCTTCATCGGCATGCCAAATCAAAAATTCTTTAAGGCAGGTTTGGAATGGAAATGTCTGGACATTTAAAAAATATTATTTAATTAATTAATGTAAACCATACCCCAGGCAATGTAAAATATGATGATAAAAACAAGCTGTGGACCCCATTCTGGATCCACCACACATGGGTTTGTCTCAGCAAATCAATTCAACTTGAATACATTATTGATAGGTCAATTCTATCCCCAAACTTACATTTGAATTCAGCCCAATACAGATATAGGTAAACATTTTTCTAGATACATGTCGCTAGTAACAAATAACATAGAAATGATAAGAAAAACATTTGTTGTAATTAGTCTTGTTTTCAATCTATATGAGTTCGGCACATTGAGTTTTTAACTTAAATTGTATTGCAGATATAGGCTGTTTTTTTATAAAAGGGCTGTGAATTTCTTCAATTTCTTCCTTTTTGATAAAAGGGTTTCCTTAAATTCCTATCTTGAAATGGTTTATCTAATATTTACAATTTACAGGCTATGTCTAAGTGGTAAGGTTTTAGACCATTTCATATATTGCTGCGGTATCTAATAATGGTGTAACTTGCTTAGCATGGGATAAATTTGTTGTATACAGTTCTCAATTTGTGCATGGATAATATAAGGAAAGAGAAAAATATAGCATGTCATTGTAGTTATAACAGAAATGCTGGTTGATTCTTTAATGCTATTGGTTTCCCTTTGGTTAAATACTTATATTTTAAAAGGTTTTATCAGAGGGACAGACTGGAACCCCCTTACCCATGCATGTGCCTTGAAAAGAAAAACTTTCATCCTTGACAAACTAATTTATGAGAAATGAGCTTGTGATATTTCTGAAAAACAAAGCATCTTGTATGGTTTATAACTTACTTGTTATCATTTATTGTAAATTTGTTGTTCATTTAGTTCAATGTTGTTTTTTTTAACTCTATACAACTTATGATTTGGGACATAGGTTTATTTAACAAGCTGTCCTGTATATTTACGGGTATATTATTTGCAAAGACATCTTTTCTGTTTTTATTTTGATTCAAGAATAGAGATGGGCAAATAGATACTGTTAAACTTAACTTTCGGTTTAAGTACTATTTATTGAGTACTCTATTGTTTCTAGAGCGTTAACAATACTCTGAGATTAGGTAAATTTGATAAGAGTTCTAAAGTTTTTTCATTGATTTTTTTTCTGTTTTGAATTCAATTAAGAAAACACAATACCAAAATCAAATATTTACTCTTATTTTTATTGGTTCATTTGCAAACAAAGGGAGGTAACTTAATATAAAATTTCTTGATTTTTAGCACATAGTAACATCCCTTGGTAAAAAATAACAATTATTATTTACGGTATTGGATACTCTTTTCTCTTAAATAATATGAGTACTCGATAGTATCTCCAGGTTCTTTAAGTACCCATCACTATTCAAGAAAAATGGTGACTTTCAAAAGTAGCATTTAGCCTCATATTTTCATTTCAAACCAAAACATTGCATAGCACTGTGATCAGTTGGAGGACCACCTTCCTACACTGGTCACCAGCAGGTAACTTTGGCCTCTTCTAGTTATTTTTCTGTAAAATCGCCACAAAGCAAAAATATTTTTGCTTTTGTCTCAAGTCAACGAAAAAGACTTCAACTGCTGAAAGGAACCCTTTTTTACCTGAAACAATTGTATTTCCTTCATGTATCTCTCTCATATACTACATTATTTGGTTCATTATGATCGCTATATTCATATCTAGTAGATATCAATAGCTAAGGAATATAACTTAATATGTAAAGAAAACATTAGTATAGCCGTATGTACTCTGTTATGTGTTGAGTGTTAGTTGTGTTGTCTTTCAATGTAAAGTACCGTTATATTCATTGATATGACTTTTATATGGAGGGAAACAGTATTGATCCAATATTAACATGTGCCATACAAATATTAAGTAAAACCTCGAATTGTTCAATAAGCATGAGTTAAGAGAAGAGACATTTTCATGAAAGCTGCATACGTGTTCAGCACTTTACAAACACAAATTCTGCTTCTCAAAGCCAATGTAATCTTAAAATTAGGTTCAGTTTTTGATTCTTGTTTTTCTTAGGCTTTGTGGTGTTTATTACGTCAGAGATAGATTTCAGCATCATTATGAGTCAGACTTTCTTTTAGTTTGTTTAGTTAAAAACAAATTCCCTAGGGTTTCACAAAGTTATGATTTAACAAAGAAAGAAGGGAAGAATTTATTGTTTTTTTTTACTTTTATTTTGATCTCAGTATGAGCAGAGCTTTAAGGTAATTTATGGATAAAGTTGTTATTAATATTTAAAAGATTAATCCTAAGGTTTGAATTAATGCCTTCTATATTTTTGATTTTGTATTGTCAGGAACATGAAAGACAGTTTGAATTATTTTATTCTATTGGTATATGATGATGTTTAAAATGCAAATTGAATATTTGATATTTGACATGTTTGCTGCTCAGTTCTTATTAAAGGGCAATAATAAATGATATTTTACATTGACTAAGTATCTTTGTCTTATAGGTACAGCAGCTGTTGCAGTGGCTGGTATCATCACAAGTATCATGATCACAGGAAAACCTTTGAAGGACAACGTCTTTGTGTTCCAAGGAGCTGGTGAGGTGAGCATGCTCCTGTATTTGGAGAAGTAGAGATGATACTGTTTTCATTTTGGACCTGGTGTCTATAAGCTTATCAAGCCAAACAACACTAAAACTGCATGGAAGCTATTCCATTTAAGAACAAACTCATGGGTGAAGACCAACTTCCGATTTACTTCAATGATATTTAACTTATTTCTCTGAAAATAATACTTGTGTTATACTGTTAAGTTTTTTTCTAGCTAGCAATTCATTTTTCAAGAAATCATGTGATTTGCAAAAATAAATCCCTAGTGAAATGTTATAGGTAAAATATAAAAATAAAATTGGCTGTAAGTTGGGGTCACCCCTATCACAAAGCAAATGTGCCGGGGTAGGCTTCGTTGGTATGGCCATGTGGAAAGAAAAGATGAGTGCAACTTGCTAAAGAGAGTCCAAAGAATGGAAGGGCCCGGTTGCCCAGGCAAGGGCTGTCCTCCAATGTCATGGAGTGAGTCCTTAAGAGAAGATTTTAAGACCAAACGCCTTAATCCAGAGATGGTACAGGACAGTTGCGCCTGGCGTAGAGCTATCACATTGTAAAAAGTCAAACCCACGTAGTTCATATGTTATATGACTACGAATATGGACGACGACTATAAATGATGATGATGATGTAACTCCGAAAATAACTTATTTAACAATATATTTGTTACCCCCCCTATAGACGACTGAAAATAACTCTTTGCCTTGATGTTTCAATTCTAGTTAAGTTTTTGCTTTTGGCAAGAAAAACTACTCTCATAGTTCCAACAAACGTGCAACAGAGACAATCCTGTTTTTAGACTGGCTGGAATTTTGAAAATAAGCTCCTCGCTTGTTTTCTAAAATCACAGGGAAAAACGTTATACACTATATTTATGAAGCCGTTTTGAGTGTAAAATGACCTCCTGTTAAGTTCAGAGCACTTTTACATTTGCTTATTCCATATAATGTTGATTGCTCGTGTATCAATTGCATATAGAAAATACCTGCCGTTAAAGTAGTCCATAAGTTTTGACAATTTCAAGTACCAAGTTTTGTGCGATTTGGTGCATTTTCAAGCAATATTTGTGCTTTGTTATGGCCTAGTAGGTTCATTGACAGTAGGAAGACAGAAATTGCTCAATATCTTACAATATTTCTGACTACGTTATTTACATCTTTCTTTTGATTTATTTCTGTCCTTCTTTATTTATCTTTTTTAAATTATTAAGCACAATGGGAAATTTAAATATTAAACAAACCTTAAAGCATGGGGCAAACCATTTTGTATTTGGTTAAGGCAGAGTTTTGGTTTGAAATAGTTAATTAACAAAGAAGTATAAAGAAAAAGACTTTAGAATTATGCCGGTTGAGCAATAGTCTTGTTTTACATGTTTTGGGTTTATGAGTTGTTTACTTTTTATCTGTACAAAAAATGTCACAAATTTATCAAATATGTATATTCCTGATCTCACAACCTTTGTCTTGCAATTATTCTCACCCCCAGGCATCTATAGGAATTGCAAAACTACTTTGTAAAGCCATCATGAAATCTGGTGCCACACAACAACAAGCATTGGATCAAATCTGGCTTGTTGACTCTAGGGGACTCATTGTTACCGTGAGTCAGATTCTTTGTTTCTCTACTACACTGGCGGTATTTTATTTGTAAAATAATAAAATATAATAAATATGGAATCTGGTTGATTTTAAAAATGAACATATTTAGTCATATCATGTCAGTATTGATAACATTTTGTTATTAATTTGATAACTGACATACTATTTTTTAATGTTTTTTTTTAATTACCATTGTCTCATATCATGTGTACATGTTTTTTAGAGGTTCTTGAAACGTTGGTAAAGGAAATTATATTAATTTTAAATTTTCAGCAATTTTAATTGAATGGAAGGGATATAACCCAAAAGATATAACAAAATCTTACAAAGAATCAGTCAAACAAATTATTAGATCACACAAGCTACATCTTTTTTAAAGACAATATTATAATGTCAGTAAAAGTGTTGCCCTTGAGAATGAAAAAAGCAAAAAAACCTTAAGTTAACTTTTTCTTATTTTAGGACCGACCAAAGGGTGGTGTGACTGGTGAAAAAGTTCTCTTTGCAAAGAAACTGGAGCCCCTTGACAAGCTGGAGGATATTGTGTCAACTCTCAAACCTACAGCTTTAATTGGTGAGTAAATCACACATAATTTATAGTTTTGATGTATTTTCTTTCTCAATCTTATTGAGGTTATTGTTTATCGACATACTATGGATATGAAATCTTTTTACCTTCTTCATGAGCCATACGTTTCGGTCTTCTCCGACCCTTGACGATGAATGGTTTCTTGGCTGTTGACTCCCGCCTTTGTTGACTTGTGAGCACCACTATTCCCAAGTGAGCTAACATAGCAAAATCATCCAGAATTGCCATTGATAATTTATAGTTTTGTTTCTAGTTACATCATTTCACAAAGAAGACAAACACATTTGATTTTCTTTTCTGTAAATGAACTGATGAGACCCTAAAAACTTGAAACATTCCAGACAAAAGCCAGTTTCAGGCATTGTTTTGAATACTGCTGTTCTAACTATCACATTATGTCATCTAATATCACCTTGCTGGATTTCTACCAGAAAATGATGTGCTTCAATTCACATTCTCAGTATCATTGCCTTCATGATTATGTTTTTACATCTGTTGTTTCAATTCACTGTACCACAGAGCGCATTATGTGTAATTCCAACTTCAAAGCTATGTGTAATTCCAACTTCAAAGCTATGTGCAATTTCAATTTGAAAGTTTTTTAAATTCTTAGATTCCACCATTAACATTTTTAGTGAGATGTTATTTTCTGCAGCGAAAAAGTTGTTATGTTTATTGTTGTAAGTCTTACAAAAATGTACCCATAATTGATACAAATTTTTGTTGTCAACAGGCGCTGCTGCAGTACCTGGTGCTTTCACTGAGAAAATTCTCAAAGATATGGGAAAATTCAACAAACGTCCAATAATTTTTGCATTGAGTAATCCAACAAGCAAAGCTGAGTGCACTGCTGAGGCAGCTTACATAGCAACTGAAGTAAGATACTTGTAGACTTATACTTAAAGCTTCATTGTTTGTCACAAACTCTTTACTCACAATGGTAGGATAGGGACCCTTTGACAACAGCATGGAGTCCTGAAACATTCATGTTTGACAGTTTATGATGTAGGGGATACAACCAAAAACTACCTTATAGGTTTCTTTAAATACTTGATTATCGTCCTTTAAGTTTTCTGCTTCAATTATGAAGGGCATTAATAGAAGTGAATTATGAACATCCAAATAGACTTTTCTCTGTCGTTTACATTATGATTAAAAAAATATAGGATTCTTTAAATACTTGATTATCGTTCTTTGAATCACTGAAATAGAAAATATCAAATTTTACCAAGATACCCCAAAATTAACCACTCTAGACATGGTTTTGGCCTGCAGTATATATGGAAAATACATTTTATTGTCTTTATTTGATACTTAATGGTTGGTTATCTTTAAAGACATGTGTATTTACCAATATGATTACATTATATTGAAAATGAAAGAGGGGGGGGTTGGGGGTATTGACATGTTTGACATCCTAGTTAGAAATTGTTATGCATTGCTAGTTATAAGAAAGACACTTTTGACATAGTGAGAAGCAACAGATTATCTACAGAGATGGTCACCTACGCATATTTGTTTATTTAAGGTCGCCTCAGTCTGAAATGGTCTATTTAAATGAGGAGATGGCCACCATATGGGCTTACCATCACTCATCGAGTGAAGATGTAAGAATGTCTTGGTGCTTGATTTGGTTGCACATTCTTGGCTCATACACTTGTCAACAGACAATATACAGTCAAACCCGTATATAATGTAGTTCCAATATATTACTATATATGATATTACGATATATAGACATTGATGATGCACTGAATATTTTACTTTTCTTTGTTGAAAAATCCTGCATATAACATACTTTTTTTTACTTTAATTTCAAAACAGCATAGTAGTTTCAAAACACCAAAAAGTAAAAACAGGTTATAACATAGTTGAAGAGATGAAATTGTCCTTGTCCAAATTCAATTAAATCGGTCCCATATCGCCCTCGTGATTACTCTTACTGCTGTACTACGCTTACCCGCGACCTACTTACTAGGAAAGGGAAGTAAAGTGTGTCTTTTTGTGAAATGAGGTCAAATTCTCCAGACGTTACCCAATACCGTTATGATTTCATAGTCTGCTGACCTTGAAGGCTAGATGGTGTCAGGGATGGATATTGTTTACATGTTCTAGTTAAAGTACATGTTCTAGTTCTAGTACATGTACACTGTACTTTCTCTACCCTCGGGCATGCTGTTATCTGTTATACTCAGGTATTACATTGTTTTCACTATAACTATAACATTACAATTAACCTTTCACCAAAATATATGTTTTATATGGGTTTGACTGTTAAAGCTGTTCATACAAACAAAGAGACATAAAAAACAATGTCACAAATAGCTCTAACTTGACATTTCATATCTTATTCATAAAGTTTTGTATTTTTACTTCTTCAGGGCAGAGCTGTGTTTGCTAGTGGGAGTCCCTTCGACACTGTTAAATACAACGGTCAGTTGTACCATCCAGGTCAAGGAAACAACGCCTACATATTCCCTGGTCTTGCTTTAGCTATCCTTGCTGCAGACATAAGAAATGTGACAGAAGATATCTTCTTGGCATCTGCTGAGGTATTGCTTTTATTTTTTATTTGTAATTTTGTGTTAAAAGTGTTTTCATGATACCACGTTATAACTCAGAATACAGACGTTGGAACTTGAAACCAAACCTTTTTCCAGATTGGTCATTTTTCATGCCACACTACCACTGAATTATACAAACAACAATTATTTTAATTGTCAAAAAAACACAGCATTCAATATGAATATGTATGTTATCATAGTACCCTTTGCTTTCATTAAAATCAAACCAATAAGTTCTAAGATTTTTGTTCTTTTCTAATGTTCAAAAAGTTTGTTTTTGACATCATGTGCTAAATGTTTTCATTGGTTGATAAAAACATTGTACTACTTCAAAATAATGTAAAGCCTTTATTAGTCACAAGCGCCACATTTTTTAATTTTGTGGGGGAATAGGCAAATTCACGAAAATGAATCCTTCTGTTACAGTTGAAAGTTTTCAAAAATAAGACTTACTCAGTACTTAAAGGAAGGAAAACTGCAAACTTCCTTTTTATCGCCCTTGTTCTCTCAAGGCAGAAGAGCATGTGCCTCTGAAACTGTGCAATGTTACAGCAAGGAAAACTATTATTTCCAGATTATCGCAAAAAAGACAAAACTAGTCTGTTGACTAGCTTTGATTTAGGAAAATAAGACCCTTGCAAGATAAATGGCTTTACAGTAGAAGACGCTATAGTTTTGATGTTCATGTTAAATAAGGCACTTTCATTGACAATTTCTATAAAGTGTTTATTAAGATGTTTTAACACTTTAAAAAATTAATATGAAGTATATAAAAAAAAGAATTTATGAAATATTAACAGTTTCATTGTAAGAGTTTTTCTACTTTATTCATTGTTATAATGGTTGTTCTTCTTTTTCATGTTTACAGTCATTAGCCAGTCAGATCACCAAAGAGAACTTGTCTGAGGGCCGTGTCTATCCTGCTCTCAGTGAAATCCGCAAAGTGTCGCTCAAACTGGCCGAGGATGTTGTTAACTTTGCCTACAGTAATAATCTGGCTCACAGATATCCACAACCAAAGAACATCAAGGCTTACCTGGAAGAGATGATCTACAACACTGACTACTCATCATATATTCCACCAGTCTACTCTTGGCCTGAGTCTGCAGGCAAGACCTCAGGCAAACCTTCCAAACTTTGAGCATAATTTTAACTTTGATCAGCGACTGAGAGAATGTTTGGTTTAATGTTGTCGTAAGTTTTTAAAATAAGCAGAGAATTAGAAACAAGACAATTGTTCAGTCTTTGATAGGATTTCTTTAGTTTCAAAACCACTCTATATTTTATAGGATGTGTGTGTGATTTATATCATATCATTAATAACTCAAGAGTAATTTTTTTTTTAAAATCACTCTTTCATATTCGAACACTATATTTTTCAAGAAATTCTTCAGCGTCATCAGTGTGATAAAGATTTTGAAGTTCATACATTTTGTGCAGTATGCTTCTCAGAGTAATCTGTCTCATTCTAGAAACCAGTGAAGGAAAGAAAAGAAATTGTTCATCAAGAAACTATATCAATTTTTTGTTATCAATACTCAGGAAAAGCAGATGCGTATATATCAGTTTTTATTTATCTATTAAATGTCTACAGATTCTCAAAGACGTAAAAAAGGGTAGCATTGGTTTTCTTCGTTGGTGTTGTTAAAAGAAATAGATTTGGTCATCTTTTGTCAAGTAATTCTAATGCTGATTTGTTTTTTTGTTTCTTCAAATTATGCAAACAAACATTGACCAAAGTTCTCCTTTAATATGAATGTATGATCCATGAACATGACTTTGTTATCTTTTATTGCAGTTGGTTTATAATGAGAGAGTTAATTTATAGATATACTTTACTTTGTTTGTCTTATTATTCAAATTTCAAGTTCAAGATTTTTTGGGGTAAATAGAAAACTGTTACCACAATTTCTTATAAAGAAATTGATATAGAAGGGTCAAATTTTCCATAAATGTCCATTGTTATATTTCAACATGACAAGCTAAATTTGTTTACTATTTGATGACAGAGGAGTGTGTAAGATTTTATTTGTCTATATGTATTTTCTTTGTATTCAGGTTAAGATTTTTCTATTTTGCCTCCTTTTTATTTTTTACCATGATCAATATTTTTGTTTTCTTCAGTCCTGTTTAAAGTAGACATGGATTTATTAAGTATTAACTCATTTATGAAACTTCTTTAGGGAATGCTTGATTTTCTCATTCATTTTCTTAACATCAATCTTTCTGATAATGTAGATGTTTATTTTGCTTTTATCTTTTACTTTTTCTGTGCCATAAAATGGTCTTCAATTTCAAAGTTTTTTAGTTTTTAGCTTTTTTTGCATAAAACTCATCAATGTTCACTGAAAGCTTCTGCTTTCCTTGCATTTAGTACATTATTACAAACCTTCTCTCTTATCATATATTTCACCTGTCAATTGTTTTTATCATTGCCTGTACCACAGTTTTTTTTTAAATTTTCCTTTGTTCCATTGAAGAGATTATTACATTAAGTCAGGTCTCAAGTTATGCAAACATCTCCCTTCCAACCAAAATATTTGGATAAATTAACCATCTGGATAAGTCACATTTAAACACATGTGTAAAGAAAAATCATCAATCGTTTTGTTATGGAAATCTTGATGAACCAATTATCATAAAATATCAGTATTACTGAACCATGTTGTTTTTACCCTAAATGCAAGGCAAAAAGACAGTTATATCTTTTATTGTGTTTGATCTGATCTGGATTTTGGATAAAGCTATTGTATTTCTGTAGAAAAAAGATGTTCTGTTCACAAAAATAGGTGCTCGATATGGATACTTGAATTTTCAAATAAGCATAGGGCGTTAAACAACCTTGACTTTGGTCAATTTGGCAACTAGAAACTCTTGAAAACTTTTACCAACATCAAATGATTGGAAGGAAACAATCATATTAAAAAATCAACCTTGAGAATTAAAATGCCCTTGAAGGTTCAATTTCATAGTGTTAAACACTCCATAGAAAATTAATTAAAAAATCTGTTAATCGACTTTTGTACATAACAGATAAATAAGATATCTGGATAACCCAAACTAGACTGTAATATAATTTGAACTGACATGGATCAAATCAATATGAATATGTTATAGATGCTTTTCTTCATCAATGTGTGTACTTTAGCTACCTCATTTTTTATGTGTTATATTTTCTGCAAAAAATTCTGACAGCTAACTCATTCTTTCATTTACATTTCATGTCTCATTTTGGTACATTGTTGAAGCTCAATTTACATGTCATATAGAGATTATTTTAAAAAAAATGTTTCTTCTAAATACAGCACTTGTTTTCTACATATAATCTAAGAATTTGTTGTACAAATGTGGGATGGGCTTTTGAAGTTGACAGAGTATTGTGATATTCCCATCCTTTATTCAGTGTTGCTAAAAGAAACTTCAGCCAATTTTTATATGTATTTATTTATTTATTACCCTTACAGGCCTGTTAAAATGTTAAAAATGTGTTCATTTGGTCTTTTAGGCCTGAATAATAACAGCATTATAACTGATTAGGTTTTTTAAGATTTGTTTTTTTTGCATATGAAATCCACAAATTTTGTTTAAAACTGTTTAACAAATTGCCAATGAATGATGTACATTTTGATTTATTCTGATCACTGGATACTGATAAGTTAGTGGGTTTTTTTTATATCTTTGTACAATTAGGCAGGAAAATACTGTCATTGTAAACTTAATGACATAACGTCATCTTTTTTAACTGCTGGCTTCGATAAGAGATGTTAGTGCTATTGGGCTTGCACTTACCGAAAGTAGTATCAACAATACTTTCACTATTGTCACCTTTTCTGTTGAACATTGCTAAAAAGTTAAGTACAAAAATGATGACTTGTTGTACTGAAGGTCATCATGATAAACTTCTACATGGATTTTTAGAATCTCATTATCTGTTCATTGATGTACCAAATTGTGTTAAGATGATCAGACTGCAGATATGTGTTCCTGTATATCATAATTTAAAGTTTCTGTCACATCCAAGAGATTAAAGGATCCAAATCTGAATAAATATTTGAATACTTGGACATATATTGACAGATGAGATATAGAGATAGAAGGGACAAGATCAGCACTTTAGGGGTTTGACAGAATTGTCTGTTTGGCAACCTGGCTATAGTCTGTAAAAAGATTTTGTTTTTATTAAGAGTATGTTAGACAGACAGCACTGATTTGTTGATAATTTATTCTGTACATTCCTAGAATCAAAATTCAAATATTGCAATATTATTTAACTTGTGTATACCTTTTTTTTTGCAATCTTACTACAGCTCAAGTCTTTAAAAAGATTGTGTTTTTTATGAGTATATTAGACAGACAGCACTGGAACATTGATTATTTATTCTGTATATTCACCATGAACATTGTGATAAACCTGTTTACATTCTAGAATCAAAATTCAAATACTGCAATATATTTATCTTGTGTATAGCTTAATTTTGCCATGTCTTTCTTTTTGACATTTGTTCTTTTTTTTACATTCGCGTGCACTTTTCATGGAGCAAATGATCAATGTTGGCACAACTTTCCAGATACAAAATAATCTAAAGCATTCGTCTAATTTTGTGATATATATGAGATTTTGTTAGATGTTCTATAGTTACATGTTTGATTCATTCTATAGCAGCACACTCTATGTCTACTAAGCTGTGATTGAGAAAACAAATAAAATATTTAAGATTTAAAGTCTTGTTTTTTGTTCTCGTTTTTTGGGTGCACAGATAAGGTAATAAAATGGTTATTTCCACATATCTTTCCCGTAATGATGAAATACAATCACAAATGTGACATGCCCAATCTTTATTTTAATTTTTTTACGTATAGACATCTCCTAAACATCTGGAACAATGATGAAGTCGTTTTCTTGAAAAATTGAAACACTATAGCCTTCTACTTCTATAACCCTGGTATGAGAAAAATATTTTTTAGAAAATGGCATTCAAACTTTTGTAACCAACAGATTTTCAGAAGAACTGTTGTCTAACCAAATGCAACTGAAACACATAAAAAGCAGTGAATGCTCATGTTTATTACAACTGCTTATTTACTGTAATTCTGTTTTTGATGGGACTTGAACCATCTGTAAAAGGCTGACACCTTTTTTGGAAATTTGACACCTTTTGAAGAAAACTAAATCTAAGATTAGTGCTTAGATGACCTTTTTGAGTCAATAGGGCTGTAAACCTTACATACATAAATAAACACTCTTCAAAGATGTTGTTTACATTTTCTATTTTCTTCAATGTTCAGACATGAAAAACTGTGGAAGGAGTGCATAGTGATTTCCAGGTAGCATTTTGCTGCTGGCGGAGCCTCAGGCTGAAGTACTACCGTTTCCGCCGAAACTTCAACAGCCTGAGGTAGGTAGCTGATGATGGAATCACAAAATAGAGACCCCACCAGGGAGAGACTCATTGAGATAGGATTTGGCAGAATGCACAGTTTGTGCTGTGAAAACCTCTAGTTTAGATGTTTCTATTTAAAGTCTGTTATGACAATATTCTTTACTGCTTGTGACGTCATCAAGCACACTACTCATAATTTATTGTCTACTGTACACTGCGCATTTGTTACTCTTGGTGTCAGGGGCGTGGCAGCAACATGGTTAAGGAACTACTATGTGTTCTCAAATAATTGGGGCCCTCCGATTATTCTGCTTTAGAAAATTGCCCCTCCTCAGTCCTTATTCCCAGCCCCATTTATTCATTTGCTAACAAAACTAACAACAACAAAAACACTGAAATACAAAACATATTTGATTGGGGTCAATTCTGTGCCTTCCCACCGTGAGTAGTATTGTTTTACATGCATACACTTGAATAAATCATAGTCGATCAACATAGACTAAAATAGATATTTGCTGTCAAGAAAATTGGCCCACCTTTTTCACAGCCCCCCCCCCTCTGTGTTTATTTATTTTCTGACAAAAATAACAACAACAAAACCACACACAAATAAATTAGATTGAGGTAAATTCCAGTTGCCGACAGTTGGTAGCATTGTTATATGTTCTATATGCATACTTGAATAATTCTCAGTCGATCAACGTAGACTAAAATATATATTTGTTCTCATTTCCCCCTCTACCAACCTCCCCCCCCCCCCTTTATTACAACACATTATTTTACTGAAGTGTGGCAATTGTGTTTCTACACCCCCTCCTTTGTTTGAGTACACAGAGTAGACTGGGAACTAAGAGGTCTGTGGGTCGATATCCAATGTAGGCAAGGACAAGTTTCATGTTTGTAAACTAATGAGAGAGGCTGTCCTAGTTAGATGGTGCCCATCACATGCACACACACACAACTGTTCACAATTATAACACATAAACTCTTGACGAAAACCCCCCAAATCCTCTGGATTCGTAGTTCCTAGCTTAACTAACTGTAGTTAAGTGGTCTTGGTAACAGAGAACTTGCTGAAGTCAGGTATTTGTTGATATAAGGGAAGATTATTATCAAAGTGTTTATAACAAAAACATGGGTTGAAAGAATTCATTATGATAGTAGGCAATACGTTGATCCTTGTTGACTTCGCCCAAGCCTATTGCGGACATACAAAAGAAACCAATTTTAATGTTTATTGTTAGATTAATATAAGGCTGACTGAGCCATCAATATCCATTAAATACTGCAATTTTAGAAGAAAATAAACCACTGTGCATTGGATTAGTTAAACTAAGCTTACATGTTTTAGGTTAGGACACATGTTGTTCCTGAATAATGTGACCCTACAAGGTCATTAAGTGCATATTGTCTTGCATAAACATTTAAAATTACCCACAGAAATCAATTCCTAATTATTACACATAAGCTCTTACTGAGAACTCGAGATCCCAGTAGGTCCTGTGTGCAAACGGCAGTGTTGTGGTCGAGTAGTTCGGTGGAATACTTGAACAGAGTAGAGTAGTTGGACATTTTCAACAACTCGAGTAGAGTAGAGTAGCTACTCGAAAAAAATGTAAGGGTTACTACTTGAGCAGAGTAGCTACTCTCATTAACTAAACAAATTCAAACGTTTAAAATTGAAAGATTACTGCATAATTAACATTATCATGTGAAAAAATTGAAGAAAATGATAAAATGTATTAACAAATTGTGTAGTAAGTAAATTTTATTCAAAAATAATCAAAGTTGAACAAAAATTGATCAGAAATAGAACGCAAAATATGTTGATTTCTTTCCCAACT
>JAUUEB010075070.1:0-10368 GCA_032362205.1 Clione limacina | reverse complement strand
AATTATTTTCAACACCTATATTTTACTAACATCAATTGGTTATTACTTTTTACATTGCAATTGTTTTTTGAAAGTAAAAAAGCTTTGTATTAGGGTTATGTTGAAATAATGATAGATCTTCACCAACATTTATTAGATAGTGGTGACGAAAATAAAGTCATGCATTTTTATTTGTTTAATATGATTTTTAGATGATGTAGCCAAAGATATGTTGCCCTATGTCATAATGATATTACAAATAAAGTGCATAAGATGCATAGTTATTATATTCCCCTACATAGGTTTTTTAGTAGCACTGTTAATTGTAAGACTTTGTAAGTGTAAGTTTGAAATTCTGAATATTATTCATGTAAGAGAAGATTGATTTTTAGATCAAGCACTTTTAGGTAGTTTAAGCAATCTGCTGATCAAACCTCTCTTGCATAAATCATGTATCCTTGTCCTTAATAATCACCTTAACAGTAAAACAGTAATACATATAAAGATCCTAGCAACACTACAAAAATTATTTTTCCTTTTTGTCAAATCATTTGATAAATTTGATATCAAAACAGAAAAACATACCAACCAAAACACAGTATCAAATTGATTTCAATCTCTTTTTTTTTATTATTCTGCATTTGTTCTTTTATCGCATCATTTTTCTTTTAATCAAGTCATCTCCTCGCCTCTTTGCTCAATGCTTTTAGTAAGTTTTTACTTCATTTGTCTAATAATATGTTTAAAATGTACACAATAAAATGATCCGAGTAATCTCAGGAGAAGTTCTCTTGATCCCAATAGTAACATTTATTTCCTTTGATTTCAGGAGAGAAGGACAAAACACAGAAGATGGCACAAATGGCATGGACATTTATAAATGATAGGTAATTTATTAAATATAATTTTCTCTTGCTATTAGTACATAAATAGAAAGTATTCAAAAAAAATTCAAAATTATAAATTATTCTATAGAATTAAACATTTCAAATTTCAATTAAATTTTGATAGAAATGAAGGTTGTGGCAATCTCTTTACTCAACATGACTTTCGTCTCCATGGGTTACACAGATGCTTTTCACAATACTCAAATCACTGGATGATTTGCTGTTCGGGAGCAAGAAATGATGCTTACTCCTTAAAGCTGAAGCAAGCAATATTATATCCAAATCTCAGAGAGACTAGCATCATCTTTTATATTTGGATGCGACCCCAGCTATGAGTTATAAGTCAATTTCAGTACTCAGATGTAACATATTGCTAGAGTTTAAATGAATATGAGCATCTTTTACATGAAAAATAATATCAAGAGCTTAATATCTTATTAATCCAGAAACTTCCTTACTGTCCAAACTCTGTTATAAGGTATGGGCAAACCAAATAACATACCAACTATTTTTTATTTTAACACCCAATCACCCCACTTTTTGGCAGTAACAAATTGTTCACCCAAGAAAACTTCATACGGACTAGTGCTATTTGAGTCTCTTAAACTGAAAGCCAAAATGACAATGGTTGAAAGTGTGCAGTCTTTGAATAACAAAATCATGAACAGTGCTTCTAAAATATTATCTGCTTACTGATCAAATCCTGCAGCAAGAGATACCTGTGGAAGGTACTGGATCTTAGAGTGAAGCATGAAAGGTAACATGTAGGTGCAAAATCTACTATAAATTATATGATTGGATTCAGTATCTTCTACACTTTGAGAAAGACGAAAGAAACAGTCTTTATGAATATCTTAACAAATTAGTGATGGTTTTGGAATAAAAAATGACTTCTTTCTTCTGATGATATGAGACCATAAGCATGGTCTTTGGTGCAGATACTGCAATTTTATTTTCATGATTTATTTTATTTTCTTAACCCTTCACATGTACTATAAGCTTTATTAACACATTAGAACTTTGATAAGTTCATTGTGGTGACAGCGCAAGTTTGTACTTCTCATCAAAATGTATCAGAGTTCACTTAGTCGCTATATTTTTCAACATTCATATGCCTGTTCTGATACAACATATAATAGAAACAATGATTGAAAGTGATCAAAGCAAGGTCATTTAGTTTAGCTATAGGGTTGGAAGTGAGTCTATGTTTTCTAGTGCTTGTGAACAATTTCACTGCACTTGTTAATATTGTTATGCTTTGAAAATTCTTACTGCTTTTGTTTCAGTTTATGCACCACATTGTGCTTACAATGGGAGCCAGAAATAATTGCAGTCTCTCTCATGTACTTGGCTTCTCGACTCTCAAAGTTTGATCCCAGCGATTGGTCGGGCCGCACAAGTAGCAAGACCAAATGGTGGGAAGATTTTGTGGAAGGGATGAGCATGGAACTTATGGAAGGTAAGATATTAGACAGGATTCTTTCACATAATGAAAAGGCTAACCTAATTCAATTGTTTACCTAAGAATCTATTTGACTTTTTTAAAACACACTCTTTTATAATTCAGAATTCTCAGTCCTTTGACCTGATGCCATGACAGAAAAGGTGTGTGTGTCCCTTAGTTGGTGTATGCGTATAGAGTGTTTGTGATATCTGGATTGGGTAGAAGATAAATTGTATAGGGTCGTTTAGAGCTACATATTCAAAGAGACAACAGACCACATTCTCATCAGGGCAGAGGCAGAGAGGGTACTTTGCATCCATCTTGACCCCCATTCTGAGAAGATGAGTATTAGTGGTATGTGTCATAAGATTGTGACTTGTTTATATCTTTTTAGGGAGTTGGTGCTGTCTCTAGTTTTTCGAGTAGTCATATAATTGAAGATGGCACTTCCTGTTTTTATCAGCTGCCCATCCATTCATCCACTCCTCTTTCTTGTGAGATCTAATTGTTTGTTTTGCCGTTTCTATGGATGTCGGATAGTCTTGTTTCTTGCTCCCTATTTAGCAAGTTTGTTGTTTTTTTCATCACCAGGTATGTTTGTGTAAAGAGAAAAATACAAATTTTGATGCCTTGGGTACTGATTGTAGAGGATTTTTTTAGGTTTATATTGTACTTTTTTTTAAAGCAGCATACTGAGCGAAGGCTTTCAACATGAGTCTCAGTCTCCAAGCAGCCAGAAAAATGTGCCGTCACTTGAGACTTTGCGATTTTCATCCTTCTCATATTGCAACGCAACTCTTGTTAATGGCATTTGAGCATCATTAACACTATAGTTGAGAGCTTGCAATTATCATACTTGTCATACTGGAAAGCAACTTTTTGGCACTGCTGTTGGTACCAAACGCATGCACAAGGCTTATAAAAGTGACAGAAACCTGTCTTCATATTTGATACTAATGGCCTGGCTTTACTGATTGTCACATATCTGGTTTTAATACAACTAGAGTGTATAACTATATTATGTTGTTTTCTGCAACCAAGTAATTTGACATTCACTGAGTCAGAGGGGAAGAGGTGACTTCAACAAAACATATTGCTACTATTATTTACAACAGCCTTTTGTCTATAAAAGCGTTAATACATTGCATTTTTGCATTGCAATCAAAGGAGGATCCACAGTCTACACTTATTTTTTTATGCGGAATGAGGCGTCATCTCTAAGAAGATTTGTTAAAGTTTTTGTATACTTGGTCGCTGAATCATTTGCATGGCTATTTGATGTTCGGATGATATATATATATATATATATATATATCTACACTTATTTTTTATGCGGAATGAGGTGTCATCTCTAAGAAGATTTGTTAAAGTTTATGTATACTTGGTCGGATGAATCAATTGCATGGCTATTTGATGTTCGGATGATATATATATATATATATATATCCTATGCATTGCAGCACCTTTTTAATATAGCCTACCTTGTGTTGATGGTGAGATTAAAACCTTAATCAGAATTGACAAAATAATTGAACTGCATACTTCATTTAATTGTTTCAATTTACCTCAGATATCTGTCATCAAGTTCTGGATCTCTACTCCAAACAAGCACTCAAGAAGGATTTAATTGCAGATTCACCCCCTCCAAGTCCAGCCAAGTCTTCAAGGAATCAGCAGGAGAGCCCTCCACCACCTCCACCACCTGACAAGGCCCCTCCTGGCAAGAAAAGTAGAGAGGTAAAAGATGATTTTCCTGGCATGTCTTTTTTGTTTCAATTAGGTGTTGAGACGAGGTAAGACTTGAGGTCTATAAATCTGATCAGTACATAAAAACAAGGAGATTCCAGCGTCCGATGATTTTTTTCCTTTTAGTGAGCGGAGCTTATCAGACCCAAATCTTTCTGCAAGTTTCTAGTCCCAACTAGTAATCATTTTTTCCTTTCTGTTGCCAAGCAGATGAGAAACAAACCGAATAACCTTTATAAGAACTACTGCTCTTATTGGTCAGTCACATAAGTTTTGTTCAACATGTTTCATTTCCAAGAAAACTGAAATATATCAGCATCAGGGTACATAACTGGAGCTCATGGGTGTCAGTGTCAGGATATATCCGGATAAGAATTTTCGTGGGATCCGCTATTTCCGGATAAGAATAGAGGGACATCTCTCCTTTCATTTGAGACCAACATTACCAAAATCGGTTGATATTTGACAAGATATGGCCATTTTAGTACACCTACCACTTAGAATCTGCTGATTTTCGGATATACCCGGGATTCCATTCTCGTGAGTTTTGAAGATAGCAGTCTTCTGTTTTCCATATATTTATGCCACTATCGCATAGAGGAACATCTCCCTTTTCATTTGAAACCAACTTTTTCAAAATCGGTTGATATTTGGCCAAGATTTACGGGCGCCCTTATTACACTATGGCTCATGAAATTACACCCTTCTGGTCCTGAAATTACACCCTGCCCATCTAAGAGGTTGGCAGGTCTGCATACACATCAACACACACAGACAAGCCTAAAAGTTTTCTTTATATATTTTTGAATGTGTGTGCAAAGCATATATATGTATTTCGGGGTATTTATTACCAGTTGATGGTTTCAGGATAAGATTGGTCTGGATTAGGTGGATTTTTCCTGTTTCCGGATAAGGATGAAAAATTGATGACACCCATGCTGGAGCTGTTGCTTTAGATGGGTGTAAACAACAGAAACTTAGACAAGGAAAGTTCATCAATATTAATAGATTTTTTTCTTATTGCAGGAAAAATGTCAATTTTCAAATCTTTCTGCAGAAGATCTCGACTTAAGCTTTCTGAGAGCATCGCTCGGGTACTCAAACATTTTATCAGACCCTGGGAAAGTGTATAGAATACGGAAATGCAACATAAAATGAAGTACACTGAACTCTTTTTTCAATAAACAGAATTTGGATTTCAATATTTATACTTTTTTTTACATATTGTAATTTTTTCTGATTTTCAGGTGACCCCATCAGAACCAGAAAGGGAAGCTAAAGTAATGAAGAAGGAGAAAGAAACAAACCAGCCCTCCTCTAAGTCATCATCAAATGCAGCTGGTAAGGCATTGTCTCACTGTTTCATATTGTCATACTGAACTATATCATTGAGGTGATACAAGAAGTAACCGAAATATAGAGAGACAGCTAAAGGTTTTAGCTTTTGGTCAATTCTTTGACAACCAAGTTTTGTGGATTAGAGAATTGACATTGTAGATTCTCACTAGAGTTGAAATCACTTATAACGAAATGCCTAGGGAACAAAGAAATGTTCGTTATAACTGAATTGGTTTTATAAACACTCCAAAATCTGGGGAAGTTGTATGAAATTCAGAGATCAGGGGGAGTAACAATGTTTTCTTTAAAATATATGTTGGTTTTTTTAAACTAATTATGTGTCCTTAACCTTGAATGTACATCATTGTCCACACTAGCATATGAAAGCAAGGCCAGCGAGTTTTATTGGTTATTATTTGATAGGATACCCAGTTTTGTTTGCATCGAGTCTGATGTTGTGTCTTCTTTGCTTGGAATGGCGTTCAATCCAAGATCTTTGGCCAGTTCTTCTACTCTTTCCTCAAATGTACATCCTCTGATCCCTGCATGCATTGCCCTAGCTTGACAAAAGCAGGCTAATAAACACTTGTCTACATCTTTTATTGAGCTTTATCTAACCCTTTTCCTCTTCGCTTCAGATATCACAGCAATTCCTATTTTATCCCTCGGATCCAGGTTGAGGGAGTGCTTCTGAGGATTCCATATTACTTGCTTATTTTTACTTTCGCCAGTTTCCTTTCATCCACTTCTTTTAATCTATTCTCTTTCATGTCAACGTCTTTGTCTTGGGTGGTGACATCTTTGACGATTTGGAATGAAAAGGAATTAATAAATTGATCATTAACGTTAGATACCAGATTCCATACCTATAAGAAAAAAAATTCCCCTTAATTCAGCAAACTCAGCCCAATGATGTGCAAGTATCCAGAAAAATCATCCACAGTAGACTACCTCTGATAGTAGTCCAATGTAAAACAAATATATACAGTTATAAACATGTCCAATTAATCACCAGCTTAAGCCTTATTCTAATTTTTAATCAGTCAATCACAGTGGCACCTCTGGCGAATGTTGATACAATTCTAGAAAAATACAGATGGAGCGCATGACATGATACAATACTAATTGCATCAGAAGACTTGAAAACAGCTGTTGTACTTAATTCTCAAAAAAGTGATCAAACTGATAAATTTTTCTTGATTTTGCTCAACCGTTTCGTTAATTTGAGTTTGTTCAAGTATGCATCATGAAGTGGTCACAACGTATGGTGTTAAGCACCTTTTTAGGTCCTGTTCCGCCGTCTTCAGCTATGGACGTTTGTTAGAGGTCCCTCCCTTAGACAATTTGTCTTTCTAGATTTAAGGATATCATCTACCCTATTGTATAAAGACTTGTAGGAAGTCACTGAGACGGGCATACTCTGCTTCCATGTCACATCCAATGTCCCATGACTTGGCTCCTTTCATGTTTCCACACTCCTCCATTTGGCCAATCCTGAAGTCCCCCTGATAAGTCCATTACTAACATACAAATGACTCTCACCTGCAAAATCAACACCAACAAAACAATATAGGAGGGTAACCTTTCTGCTCACCCTCCAACATATAGGCAAAGACAACATGACCAAGGTAAGGAGAAGAAGGATGGGGGGATAATTGACATGAGGGCAGAAGGGATGATAGAGAAAGAGAAGTTAAGGCAGATAGGTATTGATTTCCAAACTTTAGTTAAAGTATAGGCACACAAGGGAACCTATTGATTGGATTTTTTATAGCATGGATTGCATCCCTTTGATAAAAAAGACATTTTTGGTGTTTTCTCAATCATGATGTCTTGACTACCTATAAAACAATAGATTTTAACAGATATTCTTTGCACTCTTCCCTGTCTTACACTGTTCCTCTTGCCCAACCTCTTTTTCTTAATATTTAAAATAATTACATTACTTGGTACGTAGGCTTCTGCTTCACTAAGCCTCAATTTTGGGCTCACAGTCACTGCTTAATTTTTTCTAACGATTTTAGCTTCATGTGTTGTAGATTTTACGAATCCACAAAATCCATGTTATTTTTTTTATTAAAAAATTTGTTTTCTTGCTCCAATGAGGATATTTTTGCTGGATATTTTTTAATTTTTTATTTGTACTTTTATTCTGAAGTTGGTCCAATTTTTTGTAATACCATGCTAATTTGTGCTTTGTTTGGTTCTTTTGGTAGAGCGTTCATTTTTTAATTGCATCTATATATGCAAATCAATAAATTATGAAAACATAAGGGCAGCTCAGGGTAAAAATGCTAGTGTATATTATACGCAACATTGTTTTTGTGGGTTTTTTCTATTAAAACTGTGTATTTTGGGATTGTTGGCTTAGTTATAGTCACCTATAAAATCTTGTTTCTAGTAATTTAAAAAAATTATTTATTATGTCATTTTATGAAATAATAGAAATTACACATTTTCATGATGCCTACTTAAGCACTTTTGTCCACCTTTTTTTTAATCCATCTAGAAATGGGTGGCTGTATGGGAACATCCATTTATAAATTGGTGTAATTAGTTGAGTTTAGACTATTCAGAGCTATCAGAAAATGATTTGGTTTAATGACACCTCAATTTCAAATTGCTGTATCCTCCATTTATTAAACTTTTCTATTCTATTGTCTCTTTTTCACAGCTGGAGCTCCAATTCCAGTGGCTCAGCACATCACTCCACAGTCTAAAAGTTCATACAGTAGCTATTCCAGCAGGGATGGCCCGACTACAGATTTTAACTCATACAATCCATATGTCTCAAGCACGATGTACTCAGCCTCTTTCCTATCCCAGGAGGGCTCACAGAATATTCAGTCTATACTGGCTGGGTCATCAGCTCCTCCACCTGCTCCCCGGCACCCATCTCACCGACCACCTCCTCCTGTAGTCACGGAACCTCCCCGTTATCCTCCTCAAGCAATCAGTGATCCACAATACCCTTACCATCCACCACCACCTCAGGCTCCTCCCTACATCCCACCCTCAACCATGCCTGCAAGTCATCATCCTTACCCTCCCCCTGCAGCTTCAACTGCCCCTCACTATGACCCATACGCCTTGCCTCCAAACCCTTCAGGGTATCTACCCCCTTCCTCCTACCATCCTTCTGTTGCACAGCCCCCACCTCAATCAAGTTATCCCCCTGCACCTCTCCCACCACAACAATATAATTACCCATCCTACCCACCAGTGACCCATGCCTCAGGGCATGATGGGCCTCCACCTTTTGGAGGACCACCCTCCTCTATGCCCCCTTCAAACTACCCTCATCCATCTCAAGGGTATGCCCCTCATCCTGGGCAATCTCAGCCTCCAAACTTTGGCCAACCAAGAGGAGCCAGTTTTCAGAAACATGGAAAGCAACAACATCAGCGCAAAGATATACCATCTCTCACAGAAATCAAAATCACTGGACGTCCTGAATGGGGTCTTCCTAAGTGAGAAAACGTAAACTGATCAGTATTTGTTGCTATGTTTGTTTCATATCATTTAAGACTTTTCACATTTAGAAAATATAACAAAGGCATTGAACCATCTATAGGTATCTAGATTAACTCTAGCTATTTTTTAGAAGGTATTGAATTTTAAGTTTGCTTTTTTCCTTGTGTCAAGTGTCTTAATAAACATTCTAAATGACAACACTATGCCAAAGTGAGCAATTAAAATTTTGTCACTTTTTTGAAATATTTGTTATTATAATGTATTCTTTGTCAGGAGACATACACGCTCCACATTTATTTGAAGCAGACAGATAAATCTTAGATTGTTGTAAGCCACATTTTGTTTTTTGCATGCTTATAATTAGTAGATGCAACTATGTTTTTAAGAACTGTCAAGACTTCAGAGAGATGCCATAACTATGTGAGAACTAATGAACACAATTAAGACAGTCCAGATCTGATGATTTTTTTCTGAAAAATATTTTTCCAAGTTTTTTCACCAAAGTAACAAAATGGGACAATTCAATGTCAGAACTCTTTGATACATTTCTATAACTGTAGATGATGAAATTTGTATATTTTTTTTTTGTTTCTTTGAAAATATCTTTCTTTTTTAGCAGTATATATACAGGCAGACTCGATCAAGATGACTTTTAATAGAAGGGCTTCTTTGTGATCTGTTTAAGTTGGACATAAAGGGATTTATATTTGATGATTCCATTTTTAATTCATATTTTGTTTTCTTTGACAAACAAGTGTTTCTGAAGAATGTGCGTAATTCATATTTTCTGTGATTGTTTATCTGTTTCATATGTACAACAAACAATATTATGATGATATTTGGTTATTTCAAACCAGGTTAAGGTTTTATTTAGTGTTGATTGAACCAAAAACTTTTGTTTACTATAAATTAACTTGTCACTGCTGTTTTGGGTTGAATAATGGATAAAAAAATAAAAGTTACCTCAAATTGTTGAATCTTTTGATTTTTGTTTTTATATCACCTTTTCCCCCTTGGTTCTGTTCTTAATGTACTCTAATTACCTGAATGACAGACAATAACAAGTCTCAACCAGCCAGGCTGTTTGACTTGAAAAGTGCATTATGTAAAATTTAAAAACCTAGCAAACAGAAAACAAAAGTACGATTTTACCAGTGTTTTGTCAAACAAGGAGTATAACAGTTGCAACTAAATGAATACCGATGAAGTATTAACTTCTTGGACAAAGACACTGCTGTTTATTGAAACTGTCTCATCCAAAAATTCATTGGACAAATCGTTTCTTGTTCATTTTCATCAAGTAACAAATTTGGAAACTTCAACTTAAAGTAAGGGGAAAACTGTTGGATACAGTAAAACAATTCATTACATATCAACTAGTGACACAAAGAAGAAATGGCCTGAGGGCATGGCTTCTTTTCTATTAGAATAGAACTGAAGTCCTCTCCATAGGCAAAAGTAAACTCTTGGATATGGCTTTATAAATTAGCCTGTATTGTA
>JAUUEB010074848.1:0-15629 GCA_032362205.1 Clione limacina | reverse complement strand
TATTTGTTATGGAATTTCTTTATTGACGCTTTGTTCGGCACGTATACAGACTATTTCACTTGTTGCGTTAAAAAAGGTCTGCAGTTACTTTCGTTGTCATTGCAAATTGCACATGCCCTTATTTGGAAGTTGCCGTTCTTCTAATCTTTAAGGTGTTTAGTTTATAATAAATGAAGAATTAATGACGCGTTAGCACTTTCGGCGTTGACATGATGATTTTGTATTTGTATCTTTAAAACATATTTTCACTGGACAAATGCAATAATAGATTGTGCCCCAAATCCTGTTTCAATTTTGTTAAAAATCAATTGACAACATTTTATAAGTCTATTTGCTTGATTAAAACAAAGTTTTTCTTTTTCTCAACTCCATATATTCTACCATATCTATATAAGTAGATTATTCTGCCATCAAACCAATTCATTGTTGATATTTCTTCAAGGACAAAATTTATAGAAATTCGCCATATTAACATATAAAAATAAACTTGTATTAAATCTATTGCAATTTCATAATGACCCGATGATGTAAATGGCTCAACTATTTAAACCACAAACGAAATAACAATTATAAGCTATGACGACAGCTATAACATTGAACTAAAATTCAGAATACTAAATCGATCAAAGGAGTGTCAGTTAGTGGGTTGCAAGTCACCTTAAGGGAAAATGTTTGATATCATCAAAATTTAAATAAATACGTTTATTTGGCTCAGGCAACATATGGTACATATGAGGAAACTGCAAAGACATCTTAAGGTATTTTATTTCTTAAATATGAAAAATAACATGAAAATAGTTAAGGACATTTCAAGCAAAAAGAAGGAAAAACAAATAAAAATCAATGGCATAAATAACTTTTTCTTCGGAAGTATAAAGTCTCATACAAACACACTCACAGCTGCGAGCAAGTTGTGTACCAACTATTTCTATCAACAAATGACAAATAGATAAATAGATTGAGTATCCACTTAAAGGACTCTGCAGTCATTTATATAGGAGAGGACGGGGCAATCCCCCGCATCTGACGAAAATAAATAATTCTATAGATTCGCACTATTTACACCTTATTTTTACAATGCCACTACCCCAATGTCAAACAACTACGAGAAAGCTATAAACAGGCGAAAAGTTAATTAAGACAATACCAGTATAAGTTAAGCATATATAAAACGTGACATTTTAATTAACAACCGGACTATATAACGTATTAAGTATCAGCTGACATTCACCAAATTGAGTCACTGGGACATTTATTTAAAGTCATCATATAATATCAAAATAATTACGAAAAAGCAATCAACAGGCAAAAGGGAAATACAAGAAATAACAAAGAGTATAAGCCTATAAGACGTCACGTTTTAATGAACGAAATGACTTTAGAGCATATAAAGTATCATTTTATATACCAGTATCTATGACTTTAGAGCATATAAAGTATCATTTTATATACCAGTATCTTCAGATAATTGAAATATGACAAGTTTTCTTGTGGGCAACAGACTCCTTTTACAATCTTTAAATTATATACAACAAGAATTGACTTACTTTTTAAGGTCATTTCTGATATTTGGTTGCTGTTATCTATACGTTCTTCATGGTCTTGACACAGTGTAATCGCATAGGTTGGTTGGATTCGGACTATTCATTGACGTTGTCAAAAATGTTCAAATATGTACGTTATCATTCTAGATTTCTTACTATTGTCATCTTATCCCATGTACAATAATACAGTTATCATTTACAGTATTTATCTAATATACTATTCTTGCTTAACAATTGTTATATGATATTGTTTTTTACTTCTTCCCTAGGATCTACCATCGACGCTGCTTATTTCTGAAACAAGGGATTCCCAAGAAAGTGACAGGAAACTTAACTAGTAAACGTGATTTCAATGATGAGTAAAACTTATTGAGAAATACATCAAAAGTCGAACCACCATAACTACATGATTTCCTAACGCGTCAGGCAAATTGAAGACCAACGTAACCACAACAAGTGGTCAGTAGTAAATACTTTTAACCGTTCAAACATCTGAAGACTTTTAAATCTAATTGAAACCAATTTCATAAGATTGTGTGCTGTAGAGATATCGTACAAAATCGTCATGAACCAATTGATTAAAAAGTGCCAAGCATTGTGGACTGTGGTCTTATTGTGGTTATACGCTGCAATTTCTACATCCACGGGAGCCACACTCCGAGCTGTTATATCACGTTCCACCATACCAATAGGTAAGACGTTTTAATAGTTTTTCATTATATTCTACTTAAATCCTCTTATCTAAGAAGCAACATTTACATTGCTCTCATCCCCTTGAAACATATTAATATTGATAATTGGTGCGTGATCTACCGTATGTGTGTCGCCATTCACGATACATGTTTGCGATGGTCAACTCGAAAAATGATAAGGCGTCCACATTTGTAACGTTGGTTTTGTTCCTTAACCGGCTTGGAAATATGGGCCTTTTTGGGTTAAATTTGCAGGTGTCTTATCTGGCTCATGGTATTACAGGATTTACAATAAGAATAGACGGCTTGAATCAGTTTGACATCCTAGGTGTTATTAACGCTGTTATAGTCTTTCATTAACGAATGGAGACGGATATACCATTACTAAAGAATAAATCAGTATTATGCGGATCGATAGCCATTATGTAAACTTAAACTGAATCGATATCAGACCGAGATTTTACAGATGTACTAAGATAATCAAATATCAATTTTGTATACGACCCAGTTTCAACATCAGAATCTACTAAATTTTAGAAAATTGGACTTTCAAGTCTAACCTATTCGCCCTGCCTGCAATTCATATCCATTACCATAACACTTTTGTGTTTTAAGTTATTGAGTCAAATTGTACTGGCAACAAAGTGTTTTCAGAATTGGTGATTTATTTCTTGCTAGTATAATTGAGCGCAATAATGTTTTAGATATTGTTAATTTTTGGTTTCATCATGTTATCTTTAGTTGACGTTTGCTAGCTAACAGTTCTAAGAGACAGTTACGACGATTAAATCTTACGCTGACTTTAACCACTCAGAATGTCATTTCTTTCATGTTATTTTCCTCATACATCTCATTCTTCTGACTTTATTTCACAGTCTTACATCACATGAAAACGGAGTTGTTAATGCTATGAAGTGTTTTATAACTCGTGGGATAAATTAGAGTAGATATTCAATCTCCTTTTAAATAGCAACAATGACGTCAAAGATAATTAGTTATTTTGATACATTCGTACTCAACACAAACCATGTTGAGTACGAATATATCAAAAGAACTAATTGTCTTTTAATTGTCATTTGTGACTTACAACATCTTAGCTTAATTTTTTAACAATCGTGAGATGATATTTTAAAGTAATAAAGCTCGTTTTATACTACTTGCCATTTCACACTTATTGGGTACTGAATGCCGTCAAGAAAATTAGGCAAGTAGTATTCACTATCTCTTGATATCTATAGATTGAAGCATACCTCTTCATATTATACTGTGTTTCAAAGCTAATTCCATTCACAATATCCACATACATATATGAGACAGGAAGCATCAAGAAGAGTTTTCTACCGTAGAATAAACAAACTTCTTACCGATTAAAATACACGCTTATTGAAAGCTAACGTTTATATCAGGTCTCTCTGTGATAAAGAACGATGCAGTGACGATACAAGTTCAAAAACAGAAAGAGCAGCTAAGTCTGAGCTGCAATTCTAAACAGCTTAACTTCAAAGTGTGATCGGAAATTAACCGGACTACTGCCATTGTGAATAATCGATTTTCAGTTCATCTATTATTTGAATCATTGCTTTATTGGCGACTTGTTTCTGAATTTAAACTGTGAATCGTACAAAGCCACAACTCTCCTTACTTTTAGTATTGATAGAAAGTATATACGACATTCTATCTAAACCTTTTGAAAATTAATCTATGGTTCTGATAATTGTTGATTTATATTTCGAAAGTTGAATTTCAAATTTATTCTATTTTTGTTGTCGAGAATGACTCAATGAATCAAGTACGCCACTATCGGAATTGACCCCGTCGGTCAGTACGTGTTCTATTATTCTTATGTCAAATTCATACGATCCGTCAAATTTGAAAATTATGTTTGTTCTTTGTTAAAATCTTAAGTTCTATTGAAATAACAGGATAAGACTGAGATATGACTGGGTAGCATTTATGAAATGAAATAACCATCCATGTGTTGGTTGAAAATTTTATCTTCATACACAATGTTTAAACTGTTAACAATTCTTTTTCGTACTATTTCAAAAGAAGGTTCTTGGGTTTCTTTAATAATTTCAATCTTTGTCTCAGCCTTTCGAAAATTATCCGAGGTAATATTACACCAACGTTAAGGTTTGTTCCCGACACCAAGAATTTGTGCTCGGGTATGTGACGATACGCGCTTGTGCGTGTATCTGTCTGTGGCCCCGATAACTCAAGAAAGATACAACTGATTGACTCTAAATCGTTTACGGTGTAGTAATTCAACCCGATGAAGACGCCTATTTAATTCCAGCAATATCCGTTAACAATTGACAGAGTTATGGAATCAAAAAGTATTTTACTTTATGTTCCAATGTCACCTTTCTGGCGAGTCACTATCTTATCGAACTACATTTACATCCGTTTAGCGACACAAGGCACGTATCTGACCCAACGGAAATTCCCAAAGCGTGTAAACCTACCGCGTTCTTGAAGATTATAAAACTTACCTGCCGTTGTATTCCGTCCCTGCATTTTTGTGTAAATTTGTTTTATGAAAAATGAATACTAAATTATGTGATCCATTATATTATCTATTTTGTTTCCTATCTATGATCGCTTTACATGGTGTTCTTTTTATGGAGAATCTTCCAATTCGTGTTGATAGTTTTGTATATGGTGTCGGGGTTTGTACTCTATCTGAGTACTCATGTTTCTAGTTTAATATTATAACACATTTTCCCCCAAAGAGCACATTGTCCCTGAGCACACTTCTTTGAGCAATAAAAGTATGTCTTATAAATAAATAAACGAATTGCGACGCAGCTGCTGTGCAGCGCCCAGTGTGGGAAACAAAGTGAACATTCTTTTGTAAGGGATTAACAAAAAGAACGTGTGGCCACGCGAAGGCTCAAACCTGCTATATCTCAGATGAGAGTCGAATAAGCTCACCAGTAGACCATTATTGGAGGTTATCAAGTCCAAGCTGATAGTTGAATGAGTTTTTAACGTGCTGTTTTAAAACAATGTTTTTGAGTTTCTTTCAAAAATGATAACTTTTCAGTCTTCGGCAATTATCCGAGTCAATACAACACCGGCTTACAATCTTGTGTTTAGATTGATGATTATAGGTGATCAAGTCCAAGCTATGTGTTGACTTCGTTATCAAGACTGTTTTATGTACTCTTTCAAAACAATTTTCTTGGGTTTCTTAAAAAAATCCATTTTTATCTCAGCTTTTTGATAATTAACTGAATTAGATTAACACCGAAGTCATATAACTATTATTTGGTTGGATTGATGATTATAGGTGATCAAGTCCAAGCTGATTGTCGACTGAGTATTACGTATTTTTTAACGTTCTCTTTTAAAACAATGTCCTTGGGGTTGTTTGGAAAATTTCATCTTCGTCTTTCGAAAATAATCCGAGTTAACATAACAACGACGTCATTGACGCTAACTATTAGTTGGTTGGATTGATGATTACTGGTGATGATTGCTGGTGATCAAGTCCAAGTAGACTGATTATGACGTATTTTCTTACGTTCTCTTATCAAACAATGGCCTTGGGACTCTTAAAGAATATCCATCTTTGTGTCATACCTTTGATCATTATCTGAGCTAAATTAACCCCGACGGCATTAAGGTTTATTTTTTACTTGTCTGAAAAGTAAAGTTAATCACGTCTAAGGTATTTGTCAGGTAAGCCATTAAGATGACGTCTTTCTAAAGTCTCAAAAGATTTATCGAATTGTACTTTATACAATTTATCTTTCTTAGATCCAAGCAGGCATCTTTTTGTTTTTTGGTTAAAAAACAATTAGATGCAACTGATTCCAACTGACCACTAGATCTACTCCCTGGTGTGATTCCATCTCCGGGAATCAAATTGGCCATCATTACTCAAAGTGTAATCAGAAAATTGTCACGACGTCTGAGCTGCCTTCTGTCAGTATGATAGCCAAAGCTATTATCTCCAGACAAATATAGACCAATCTTTATTTGAATTGGGGAAATCAGTTTGACATTTTAGTTGTTTTCCTTGAAGGAAATGAGACAGACGATTTTGTTGCCTCCGTCTCTCCGTTTCCTTTTAATAATGAAATAGTGATACTTGTTGAGGTAATGGTTAACAGGTTTCTATAACTAACATTTTGTTATATTTGACGTTTAATGGTGTAAAGTATATTGTAGTGTTACTGGTTATGTGTCAGTAAGTACAACTAGTTTGAATTTAAATATTTTACAAAGATAACTTAAGTCAATATTGTGTTTTTTGTCTGACAGTCTGTACTTCGCTTGATGGTAAAGGGAATCAAAATATGAAGACCTGACCTCAACACTTATTATGAGTGCAATACTGCCACTTTAAAATATATTTTTACCACTACTATTTTAAATAACATGAAAATTCATAATCAGCATCATTGGAGTATTTATATTATTAAGGTTCCTAATGTTACTTCACTCAAGTAATGTCTGTAGTTGTAATTCTTCAGCCAGGTTGTATTAGGAAAAGAATAATGTTTCAAACTTTGATTTATCCCCCAAGTCAGTAATGTATGTCCTATTAGTATAAAAACACAGGACCTTTCTTTAATGAGCCCGCCAGCCTTCAACTTGACCACGCCAACTGACAGAAGTCAAACTAGCCGTGTACTCGTTTACAAACATACAATGTTGTGTGAATTAACGTCATTAAGACGCTTTTGTTGCTAGTACAACGTGACAACATTTATTTAGTTAACAAATTATTCGCAATGAACACTCATATTGAAGACTGGCAAATTTGGCCATCTATATCCTGCACAATTTAGAAGGAAGACATCTAACTCCCTCCCCTCACCCAACAAATTTCAATCAGATATTATAAAATTAAAACCCTTTAGTCAATTGTAAAGAATGGCGAGAAAGAAAATTCACGTAAAACCGTTGTTTCAAAGTTCCACGACATAAGGTTGAAATTGAAACTATTCCCTAGTTTGACATGCAAAGTTAGATAATTTTATTGATTCACCAGCCTAGAAGGCGATGAATTTCAACGTTTGTTTCCCCAGGGAATTATTGAACGTCGGACTACCGTTGAAACGCTGCGACTGTAAAAATAATGATAAATCTTCTTAGATATTATTCATATATATATCTATATAAACATACATGGTTAAAAAAGGACTAAACTATACTATTAAGATAGTGAATTTTTGCTAAATTATTTAGCTTCGTCTGACTTTATTTACAAATATATATGCCATTTTCCCATGAAGAATTTAGTTTTGACAGGACAAAACAGGTAAACCAAATTAGTCCAAAATATTAAATTAGAATTGTCTGAAACGTTATTGTGCCTTTCTAAAGAAAGGACAATATGTTTAGTAACCTCTTCATGTCTGTAGATTTTTAAAACCAATTTGACCCTTTTAAACAAGATAATTACACCAAAGGGGAACAAGGAAGGGTAGTTAATACAAAAAGAAAAGAAATATTTTCTTTTTCAATGTAATGAATAGCAAAGTCCATCTGAATCAAATTAAACACGGTAGATTCCTTCTTTGTGTTTGCTTGTGTTATGTTCTTCAAAGTGGGCTTTACAACTTTTGTTCAATTAAGATACAATTGCACACATTTGGACTCATGGTAATGTGTTGAAATTAAACATCTTTGAATACAATCAACGAGGTAGCTATGAAGTTGTGATAATTACTCAATATCAATTGTGATCGCTAATACCATGAAAAAAAACTGGCTTTTAGAAAATTTAAGACTTAAAACTTTAGGGATGAAATTAACTTTTACTTCACGTGTACAAATTATCTTAAATTAAAATGCATGATGGAAATTAACACACCCGACTCCTACCTATCTGACACCTACTTTTCTCCTTTTGTAATTAAGTTCCAGAAGTAGCTACAATGTTTTTATGATTCCATGCATATTTCAAGTCATGTGTACATGTTATTTTCATACACACGTATTAATTATATCTTAGAGATCATCTATTCGAGACAGTTATATAAAAGCACAAAGATACCCATACAATAATGCCCAGTGTTTGTTGCCAAATTTAGTAATGGATCGAGTGTCTAACTTGGCCGCAAACTCAATCTTTTAGCGTTAAGCCGGAAGAAGAGTGATCCAGACTATCACTGACACAAACAAATGTCATTTCTGGTTAAAAAACATTAATCTAAACAATGAAAACTTGAGAGTCTGTCTAGAATAGGAAGACATAATATGGCTACTGATGGTCGATAGGCACGAGCCATAAAGAACGAGTATTGCGCATTGCCTTTTGATTAGTGGATGACATTTTTTCCCGAGAGTAGTTCCCGAGACAACCGGAAGTAATGCAATCACATGATTCCTTTTGGGAAAATCCACTCAGTCTGTGTTTTTTTAAAGAAAGATTTTACTTTTAATATTGATAATATAATCTAAGAATTATGATGATAATGCTAATGATGATGATAAGTATCTAAAATGCGCCTTTCTATGACTGACTCAAATTGCTTTTCATGGTTAACATATAAAACAACAATGTCTTTGCGTGTTTAAACCCACTCACTCACTGTGACTCACTAGCTTACTCACATTCACTCAATCCCACTTTCGCATACAACACTGGCTGAATTAACTCAACGTATCCGTCGTTCTTTAAACAAAATCTAAGACTGTTTGAAGCAAAGATTTTGAATTTCAAGACAGTCATGACAAACTCAAACTTAACTTGACTCCACATACATACAATATCTTATCTAGTAACAAGTGTTAAGTGTTTGCAAAAAATTAATTACATAACATGGTGTCTTGATGTCATGAACTTGAGGTGGAAAAAGCCTAACTTAAAAATTGACGAATTGATAAAACACTTTCTATATCTAGTCTTTTGGATATTCACAAATATACAGTACAATAACTTGTGACATTAGAAAACATAATGCTTCATTAAAATTTATATGGACGTGTAGTATTAAAAAGTATTTGATATGAAATTAACATCGGTCTCTAGCAGTAAAAATCTAAACGTAGCTTCTGAAGTCATATAGTCGCTTCCCTCTGGATTACGACATTTTTCAAAATAAAAAAAAGAATGTGAGCATTGACCAGCGTTACATCAGTCTCCTTTGTTTGCCAAGAAGAAAATTATTGTGACGTTTACATCTGCGTGGTATAATGGTGACTAAAGGTTTTCCTGTATATTGTTATATCGAGCACTTTAGCTTAGGTCATCTTGAACAAGTTGGAACGGGCAGTATTGATAATTGTTTTGACAACCAGGACCTAGAGACAACAATGATATATGAGTAGTTATTGACCAGGACCTAGAGGCAACAATGATATAGGAGTAGTTAACCAGCACCTAGAGGCAACAATGATATATGAGTAGTTATTTTATACAACAATGATATATGAGTAGTTATTTTATACAACAATGATATATGAGTAGTTATTTTATAGCTTCTAGTGAGGGGAAAACCCTATTTTCTTATATGTTGACAAAAATCAAAATGCGCCTACACTGCTAAAGCGCTGACTGATAACATTTATATATATATATCGTTATCTAGAAAAACAATTCTTTTGACACATGTAATAGCATAGTCTCCTGTTCCTTCACAGTACCATTACATGTAATAGCATAGTCTCCTGTTCCTTCACAGTACCATTTAGTAACTTGTTGTTTTCTCCTCCTTACAGATGCCCAATCCATAGATGGACTTCTCCCGCTAGCAGCAAAAAGGTCTCCAGATTCCTGGTCCATATGTCCACGTTATATGGAACGAGTAAGTATGATACAAATAAAGGCAGTTAATTAGAAACTTCTACTTGAATGGAAATTAGGAAATCTGAATAAATGAATGTAGCAGAATGTTAAAGTTATATATATTGATATTAGTTGAATTTATAACCTAATTGTGAAATAATTTGTATATTTTGATGCAGCAAAAATGTGCGATAAAAAGAAATACAAAACATTATGTTGACATTAACTGAAAGTAATAATTTACTAAATATATATCATATCGTTTTTTTAGCTCTATATGTATTGAAGTTCGGGTCTAAGAGATTCTAAGATAACATCTTGGAACTATAAGTCAACGTGCGTTCAAGGACAAATATCGTCATGTAACTTTTATATTGTAGTTACCTATCTGATATCAGCTAACATTAATTAAAAGTGAATATAACTTAATAAAATTGAGGTGAAGGTTTAAAGTTATATAACTAATATCATGCCCTTCTATGTGTACGTAATGTTCATATATCGATGGGTATACAAATAGTCTATGTGTACGTAATGTTCATATATCCGATGGGTATACAAATAGTCTATGTGTACGTAATGTTCATATATCCGATGGGTATACAAATAGTCTGTGTGTACGTAATGTTCATATATCCGATGGGTATACAAATATTCTATGTGTACGTAATGTTTATAAATCCGATATGTATACAAATAGTCTATGTGTACGTAATGTTCATATAACCGATGGGTATACACATAGTCTATGTGTGTACGCTATGTTCATATAACCGATGGGTATACAAATAGTCTATGTGTGTACGTAATGTTCATATATCCGATTCGTATACAAATAGTCTATGTGTACGTAATGTTCATATATCCGATGGGTATAAAATAGTATATGTGTGTACGTAATGTTCATATATCCGATGCGTATACAAATAGTCTATGTGTACGTAATGTTCATATATTCGATTGGCATACAAATAGTGCTGAACTAAAAACTGCAATGCATCGTAACGGCCCTTATTTGTTTTCAAGAAATTCAGTACACAGATACTTCATCACATGGGTTAGATTTCCAATGTACTATTTACCCCCGACTCAAAAAATGTTAGCCACTGTGAATGGAAGTATTGCATTTATATAAACATATCTAACAATTTGTTAGTCAAATCACACACAACAATACCATAACGTAGGTCATGAATTGGCTTTAATCAACGAAGGATTCTAGCCAATCTAAAAAAATTGGCAATGATAATTGTTGTAAATTTTACCAATTGAAAAGAAACGGATACACCTGTTACCGCTACAAGTAAGACACTTAAACCATTTGCTTCAAATTCAAATGCTTTGAGAATATTTTCTCGTCAACAGTTCACACTCAGCGACCACATTACAATGAAACAAACTTATTAAGATGTGTAATTATTTGTTTTCGTATATTCTTCTTCACACTTTGTAAAATATCAGTCATTTTTTTTTACATTTAAAGACAAATATTTTACCCTATCAGATGACGGTTAGACAATTTGATATTTTGTTATATTTTGAATTACTGGTATACCTCAAATACAATAACAGCTTTTTATAGTCTGTCTCAATGGATAAGTATTTTGGTAAGATACGTGATTATCTAATTATCATGTTGTTTTTTCAGGTTGATTGTTTTTATGAGTACCTTCGTGTATACGCCAGACTGCGGAAAACAGCTTCAACAGCCGATGGTGTCTCTGTGAGAAATATTGGTAAACGAGGAGTTGACTTTCCTGACCCCAAAATTGTCTCAAAACAGTCAGTCGTACAAACTGACAATGGCGATTGGTACTACGATGACGTCATCATGCCTGATTCCTCCACTCTTTGCCCAAGCTACATTCGACCAATAGTTTGCAAACTCCTTCATCTACAAGCATCTGCACCACGCCCATGTCCTAAGAAGTTCAGCGCTGCACTGTGCAAACATTTAGGCTTCACAAATCCCAGTTCGAGGCGACGTGAAGAGTTAACTCTTAATAGAAGACGACGGTAACATCTCATCTGATTCGCAAGTTCTCAAAAACGGCCCTGATCGGTTAAACCCTATTTATCAGAACACTTCACATCACCGCGAAGAAGATTCTCAAGTGTCTCGTGACATATAGTTCCAAATAAAAATTGGTTCAAAGTTTGTTATAATATGTTGCAAGCCAAGTGTTGCCTAAGTCAAACTAACAAGATGAACAAATATAGCTTATATACAGTATAGATTGACTAGTCATCACACGGAGCCTGAATATCAATTAAACTCCGAACCCGAACTTTTCGTGGGAAATTGATTATAGTTGGAATAAGAGTGTTGAATGATGTTATTGCCATTCAAAATAGCATGATCGGTTATGATTATTTAGGGGAGGTGACAACAAATCTGCTAGAATTTCTCTAATAGTGGTCTTATTTTAACACAAAAAAACACATTTAATATCAAGAATTTGCTACCAATTTTTGACATGGGAAATGAAATAGAGTACATCCATGCTTTACGTAATAAACGGTCAAACGGTCAACATTATTTTTGTTTATTTTCTGTTTTCACGATGCGCAAATAATCACCGATCTTTTGAGTGAATTTTGTTTCAGATATCCTTAATAGAAATTGAATGATGTTTTCGAATACATGATAACATCGTCGAGATTTTTAAAGTTATATTAGAAAACTACAAAACCCAAGGTTTGAAACAGTTATTTGTTCGGCTTTGATATTCTCAGAATATACCTACGAATATACCTACGAGCGTAAGATTACGATTTCTTGACAACAAGTACATACACACATCTGTTTGACCAGAGCGGTAAACAATGAATATCGTCAAAAAGAACAAATTAACTGCGTCAGTACTAATTTATTCAATATGTTTGCGTTGCTGACATTAATTGTTAAAATAAGACGTCTAAGTGAAATTGAAAAACGTGAACAACCACTTAACCTATAGCCTTATATATTTATGTCTTCTTTCTGGATTGAATTGTTGACGTTGTGATTATTATTTCTTTTTTGTCATTATTCATTTATTGGATTATTGTTATTTATTTTTATATGTGGTCCACTGATTGTATTTTCTGAATAAAAGTTATTTTTATTGAGTTCAATACAATCATTTCTGAGGACTTTCCTTTTTTGACCATTGGCCACCTATTGCAAATTGGTATAAGGGATTCCTCATATACTCTTCATTCGAATTCAAACCATCGAGGGGTATAAACGTGGGATTGAAAATACATAAATTACAATTTAGATAAAAATATCGTATATACCATATTAACAAAAAGGTTGTCAAATTTACCATTAACCTAAAATTAAAACCCATTTAAATACGTTGCTGATGGAATCCGAGGTCTCATACCATGAACGTTATTTGATTTAAAGACCTGACTGAACAATCAAATCATATTTAAGACAATGCCAAGTATTTGCCAAATCATCATGTCTGCTAATTTATTACTCTTAAATTCAAATTCAAATGCAACGTAGACATGATCAAAAATATATACCTTTTAGTTATTTGAAAATGAATGAAGTAATAAGAAAATTTTAATATTTAATTAAACATAATTTGTGGGTGGAGTTTTGATATTTAGGGAAAATTAAATTTGATGACCGACAATTATATTACCCAGACACCTTGGTTACGTCTATCTGCTTGACCTGTATTTTTATGTGTCAGGGCCAAGTGAAAGTAGAGGCGGCCTGGAAAACTCCAGCATCCTACCACAATATGTCGTATGTCTAGTCCAATCAAGACTGTTAGTCCTGGTACCTAATGTTCGAATAAGAATATAAGACACCACTTCACTTTTACTCACTTAAAGTTGATGTCAAGGTTTTGCCTACAACAACAACCCACACACATAATAATAATAATAATAATAATAATAATAATAATAATAATGATAATAATAATAATGAAAACCACTTGAATTCATCCCCGAAGGGAAATGTACAGCCGGTCGCCACAAAGAGCAGCGCCCACTGTGGGTATTGAACCCGCGGCCTCCCGCTTAGTGAGCGGGCGTGTTTCCACTATACCACGCTGTTCCCCAAGGATTACATTTTCTGTGGCTCACCTTCAACTCTGATACTTCGCTATAGTCAGCTTCATCAAATTAAAATAGGTAATGTTAAACATTTTAGGGATACACGCTTCATATATTCGACCATAGCGATAGGAGAGGGGTAATTTGTTTTGATCATTAGTATGTATACCAATAAAACTGTTAATTTGTTACCATGACTTCTAATAACTTTGCATGTTTTCATCAAAACAGTAAATTAAAATATTGTGTTGTTGAATAAATAAACATGTTGATATTCCTTACTGAAATCGTTATGCGCCAAGAGTACGCTTGGTGACACTGTGAAAACTACTACAGGCTCTTTTACAGTCTCCCGGTGACTCAACCGGACCTGATTTTTAATGACCACAATGGGACGTAGACCAACAATTAACTTAAGGCGACAGACCCTTATGGCTGATCAATGAACAGGAATAAAAATGATGAGTGCTCAATATGGATCGGATATGGTTGAAAAAAAACGTTGACACAAACATTATTATAAACATGTCGTTTAATTGTTCTCAAGTAATAGGTCAAGATTGACCAACTGAGCGCATCTCACCACTAATAATGTGCAATTTAAAAATGTTCTTATCCTAATGCAAGCAGAACCACACTAATTTGAAGAGACCTATTAAATAAAACATTTGTTTACTTTTTTTTTTAGAATTTTGAATATAAATTAACACATTCTTAGTTAATTGCTCACCAAATATAGTAGAATGTAATAATGACTATAGCATCTGTTGATCGTCGGTGACAATGGTCATGCTTTATTAAGCATCATTCTATCAAACATAAAATTTATGGTTTTTTTTCATGTTCGCTATCATCTTGGTGACCCCGATCGAATTAACACATAGTCAACGCTTTTCTTTAGCATATAGATTTTGATAACAGAATTGTTCATGATCAGTTGAAAAAAGTAACTTATCTCTGAGATTGAAATTTGTATTCAGATTAAAGACTCAAAGTATTATGAGACGGGCACATTGGATCAATATTAATTACCCCTTTGATAATGATAAAGTTCTATGGATATATCGAAAGAGCATTCTTGCGGTGTGAGCACTCTTACGTCAGGTGGTTGGATTGCAGTAAACTTTAAAGACTACACTGAGACGTTCAACAAGCAATTGAACTCTGTGCTCACTATAGAAGAGAGCTGCAAGCTTCCAATGCTCGAATATTCTCCATACCCTGAAATGCCATCTATAAAAAATGAGAGGCTGGTGTCCTAAAACTACTTGACCAACTAAAAGCAAAGAATGAAGGTGGAGAAGATGGTATTCCAGCTATTGTGATAAACACCATGCTGGCTAGCTGACATTTAACATTTATAACCAAACAGTCACCAAGCTTACAAGCACTACCACTAGACTATAGAGTGGCAGTAGTTTCCCCATTATTTAAGAAAAGGAAAACAATCTACCGGCTAGTCTCACTTACCTCAATTTGCTGCAAAGTTTCTGAGCACATTATCTTCCCGCAAACCACGCGCCACTTGGATCAACACAGCATCTTAAAAGACTGCAAATATATACTATATACGATGTTCTTGCGTGT